>AYEL01078792.1:0-32887 GCA_000484575.1 Olivierus martensii
TGAGAACCATGGTGAATATAAAAATCTGTAATTTCAATGAACAGATATGGAAACTTTGTGTTCCAGTAAAATTAATCATATAAATCACTTCTATTCATTATTATATTCTAAATTTTTGTTGTAATGTTGTATTATGTTTAAAAAAGTAAATTAATATTATTAATAATTTGATTTAATAAATTGAAATAAGACATGAAACAAACAGATATAAACAGAATTTAATGTTGTTTATCTATCAATACTTTTTAACAACTTTCAGTTCTTTTCATACTCCTCAGCAATCTCTCTTGAGAAATTTTTGAATCAATTACTTCTGTTACACGGAAAAATAATATTTTAAAATAAATTAGTTAATAAATAAGTTAGTTAAATAAATTAGTTGTAAAATAATAATTTCATTATCAAATCCACAGAAATGATGGAAAAAATATTATTATTTGCTTCATTCAATTATAAAAGTTTCTTTTTTTCGTCTAGTAATGTATTCCTAACGATCTATATATCGATAGGCATTCCACGTGTGAGCCGCCATCTTGTTTGTGCGCAAGCAGAAAGCAGAAATATCTACTACCGCTAGATGACAGCGTAAAGCGGACGGCGCACTATTTGTCTGCGCAGATTCATGTTTCCACAAGTGCGCTATATGCCACGCACAGCGTATTCAGTGGAAACATAAGTGGAAACAGACCTTTAGTGTATCGTGGATCAGACCGGCTCCACGATTTTTCGAATCAACCAATAGCAACTGTGTAAACAACAGCCAATAAGAGCTGATGTAGTGGATCAGACCGGCTTCACGATTTTTCGAATCAACCAATAGCAACTGTGTAAACAACAGCCAATAAGAGCTGATGTAGCATACAGCTCGTAACAGATGGCCAAATGCCTCCTTTTTATTGGCTATCATAATGACTTAGCCCCTCCGACCACGACAATATTCAGCAAGTTGAATATTGTTGTTTTTATTGGCTATCATAATGACGTAGCCACTGCGACCACGATAATATTCAGCAAGTTGAATATTGTCGTGGTCTCAGTAAAGAGTCGGGAAGCGAGGCCTGATGGGACTGTTTCTATAGCAACAGTCGCGGTTGTGGACGAGATCGCAGTAGCAAGACCAGTGTGAATCCAGCCTTACATCTGAGCTTACGACTTTTTTTATTGGAAAATTTAGTTTGCGCCCATATGCGTCACTTACGACTTCTATTGCATGTAATTTCCCGCACTGTTACTTCCAAAAAGCTGATGAAGAAAAATACTTTGTGCGTAATATAGATATAAATGTCTTTACAGTCATGAGAACTTAAGCGAGTAATTTGTTCTAAATATATACAAAGAAGTTACTCGCTTACGACCAATTCTTTAAGTCGTGAGAACGGAACTCAATCGTTAAGTGAAGATTACCTGTATTGGTATATGTAAGTCAATTATTCGCCATAGATATAGTTTTGAACATATAAATACCCAACAGTTACATACATAAAGAAATAATCGAAAATAATGAGACAAAAGAATTTCGATACTCGTATTTAAACTATAGTACTTACTTGAACTAATGGCAAGAAATTTTCATCGTATTTAATTTCAGCATCCAACACTGGATTATAACAGTTTTTAAGTTTGTTTAGTTCCTTTAAAACACATTTACCAGTGTCAATGTTTTAATTATTTTAAATAAATACCGAACAATAAATTATAGTAGGACCTACCTGATTACTAATACGATTGCATAAAAAATCTGTCATTTCGTCTAACGTATGTAATAATTTCACTTGGCGTATGCAGTTCCGAAATAATTCGAAAATCTGGATAATAATCATCCGAAAATATAAAATAAAATATGCGAGATAATTTCACATTTTTACTAATAAACAATAATAATAACTTACTCGTGCCTGTCCGTTTTCCATTAAGCAATATCTGCAGGCGGCTGGATTATCCAAAGCTAAAATAAAAATAAATTTCCTTAGATTATTATTAGCAAAAGCTCTTATTTTAGGTCCTTGGGTACAGAAAACTAGAGTTGCTTGCATTTCATAAAAATGAAGTTAGGATTATTACAGGGCACTGCCATCTTAGAAGGTATCTTCACTTAATTGGGATGGTTAATGGTCCCAATTGTAGATGTCAAGAAGATGAAACTCCTTTTCACATTTTGTGTGAATGTGTAGCCCTTTCAGGGCTAAGGTATGATCTTCTTGAGTTGCATTTTCCCGCATCAGAAGATCTTTTTACACTCCTATTGAAAAAGATACTCTTTTTCGTAATTAAGCCGGGTTTCATATGGGATGATCCTATTGGGGTGCACAATAGACCATTGGCAGTCGCAGTGCTAAGGCTATGTAAAGGCCCCTTTCCTACAATTTACCATTTATAATCTAGATTGTTATTAAATAAAATATTCGTATTTTTTCAATTACTCACCACAATATTCGGTGACCAATCTGTCTGCAATTTGACCCCTACTAAAAGATGAACAGAAGCAAACTGCTATTAAAACCAAAGTCTTCATAATCAGTCACTAATCGTGAAGTATGTGGCACTGATTTTA
This sequence comes from Olivierus martensii, assembly GCA_000484575.1. Taxonomy (NCBI): domain Eukaryota; kingdom Metazoa; phylum Arthropoda; class Arachnida; order Scorpiones; family Buthidae; genus Olivierus; species Olivierus martensii. The sequence goes on from AYEL01078792.1 coordinate 2,552, forward strand.
ATATAAAACGCGTTTAAATACGTTTGATATTTATTGGCCTACACAATCTAATAAAAATAGATATAAATCTTTAATTAGTTATAGTGGGTGTTTTTTATATACTGTATATAATTAGCATTTATTAAAGGAGAGTTTTTCTACTCGTTCGAATCATTAACTGATAAGAGCTAAAGTGATGGTTATATAACAGAAAATAATGCATAGATTTATACTGAATATTTATTTTCTCCAGCATTAAATAAATAAATTATAATAATTAATAAAATTTAAATGAAATTTTGTAACGCTATATATATATAATAAGCATTTCTCTTCTGCAATATTAAGGCGGTGCAAGCGATACGACATTGTACGATTCGATATTACAAGCGGCAGAAAACAAACCAATAGACATAATATCGACGCGTCCGAAGTAGGTTTCGTAGTGTCATGTGGCATCGCCTGTTGTCGCTCTCGTTACAATTGTCGCCTTACCGAAGCACGGCAAAAGTAGTACATATCGAAAGAGGGGGACGAAACACGCAAAAAATCCCTAATGGACCAGGGATCAAAAGTCAAACGTTTACGAGATATAGACCCGCAAAGTTCTGTTTATTGCAAATGGCGCGTGTGGTTTGGCGTTGTGCCTGGCGTCGCTGCGATCTGCCTCGCGACGCGTCCCGTTCCCGTGCTCCACTACCTGTGTCGCCTAGATGCCTCTGTATCTCGTAAACGTTTGATCTTTGACCCCTGGTCCATTAGAAATTTTTTGCGTGTTTCGGCCCCCCTTTCGCTGTGTACCACTTTCGCCGTGCTTCGGTAAGGCGACAATTGTACCGTCGCTCTCTGTAGCTGAAATACAGAGCGACAACAGGCGATGCCACACTGCAGTTTGTTTTCTGAAGCGACAGAGACAAATTATTGTGGCTATAATTAGGGCCGGACAAGTGATGCATACCCATCAGGCGCCCCTGTATGGGGGGCGCCTTACAAGATTATTTTTTAAATAAAATGTATGCTGTTTATTACGAGCAATTTTGCAACTAAACATAAAAGCCAGAAAAGTAAAATTTTAATATTAATGTTTGCTTATAGATTTAATTTTGTTAAGAATTAAATCCGTTTTATTTTATGTATACTACTTAGTACTTATGAAGTGTTTTATGTAATTAATTACATTATATTGTATACTAGGTACTCTATAAAGATTTATATTAAATTATTAATAATAATATATATTTTGATTATTTTTATTACTCGAAAATTAGCCACTATTGTCTTTAAAAAAATATAGGGGGCGCTATAAAAGAACTTTGCAGCGAGGCGCCAACTACGCTAGGACCGGCATGGGCTACAGAGTTCGATTCAGAAGTTCTAATAAGCGAAATTAAAAAAAAAGCCTATATTATGGAACATGAAAGATAAAAATTACCATAATTGGCATTTAGTGGATAAATTATGGGACGATATTTCGTTATAGACTCTATAGAAGCGCTTCTCGTGATACAGACTGTCGCTCTTAGCATAGAATAGTGAAGAATCGCATTTGTAATATCGCATCGAACAGCGTCGCGTTGCTTGCACATGAGACAGTCTAAACCTCTACCTATCGATTTTCCAGAAGTGTTTTCTTTTTATGCATGTTTACATTAAAATATCAGAAATCCAATTGAATTATAATTAATACTGATCATTGAAAGAATACGATTTTAAAGAATGAAAAATAATTACGCTTTGTTAATTAATTAAATTAAGAGAATCGCATTTTAATTGTTCTGTTAGGAACAGTATTCAAAGCGATTAATATTAGCGATTCTCAAGCTTTTCCAATTGGCGACCCCTTTTACCTGAGAAAACATTTTCGCGATCCTGGTATAGAGCTATATAAACTAGGAATACGAATTAAAACATTTGTTAAAATTTCTTCGACCTCCAAATATTGTTACGTGACCCACACTTATGGCCGTATTCTCAATGACGAATTAATTCTCAGATCAAGATCACTTCTATTTTTCGTATTTGCCACAACAAATTTCATGAATTAATCTTCAACTACCCAGGGGTTATTTAACCTCTTCTATCGGGGAGGGGTTAAATAACCTCTCGCAGATGGAGATTAATTCACGGAATTTGTTATTCAGAGTACGAAAAATAGGAGTGATCTTGATCTGAGAATTAATTTGTCATTGAGAATACGGCCGTTAGAGAAGCACTGATATAAATTAATGAATATTTTGTTAAAAATTATCTATTTTAATAAAAAATAATGTTTAGCAATAAATATAGATAAAAGTTTAAATATGTTTTCCAATTTTGAGAAATAAAGTATTAATTAAATATGTATAATTCAACAGTTTTCCATTATCCCAATCAAACTGAAAACACTTAAATTACACTATACGTATACAGATGGCAGATACTATAGAAAATATTTTTGCGTGGTTGATAGAAAATATTTTTGCGTGGTTGATAGAAAAATTTTACAAAAATTTAATACATTTATTATGCAATAACATTAGAGTAATAATTTTGTAATAGTCCTTTTGACTTAAGCAAAATTTATGTTCCAGCAGCTTCCAATTACGCCCATCTCTATCCACCATGCACCTTCCAATTACGCCCATCTCTATCCACCATGATAATTTTATTTTTCTGAATTAAGCACTTTATTCATTATCGCAAAAATAAAGATTCTTAATATCCATGGAACTAAATTTTTATTTTTTATCATTTTTTTATAAAATTGAATAAATAATATTAAAGTATTTGTTACTCAATTTATTCTACACTTATCATATTTTTATAAGTTCATCATAATTAATTATTTTGTTTTTTATTTTTTTATAAAAACGCAAAACTTAAGTCTCAAATTAATAAAGAATTACTGCTATAAACATGTTTTAATGTATTTTTTTAATTTTTTATGCCGATTAAATTAAAAAGCACACGTAAAAATAATTCCTTAATTAAGCTGCAAGTAATTAATAAAGATTAAATATTTATGACTTTTCAAATAAATACAATACGTACGTTAATAATACATAAAATCAATTTTTGTTATCTGTTAATAAGGGTCGAAACATAACACAACTAAAGAATTTATTCAAATAACCAGTTTTTTGCCCTTTTCCAATGACGGCAAATATTAAATGATAACTAATATCTACTAAACTAATATTAAAACAAATAAAATTTTTGTTAATTTACTTAAGATATCTTTCATTAATAGAAATATAAGAATTACTAAAGTAATATGCTGACATATTAAGATTTTGGGATAATGAGGAATATTTAAATGCAAACTGTGTGGTTACTTCAAATCTGTGGGTTGCTTATAGATCAAGATATATTTGTGCCTTTGGAAAATATATGCACAAATATAAAAGAGTATATTTTATGTATTTTATTGTTGAACAACAAGCATTATATGCATCACGCTGTCGGTTCTCAAACTTTAGCTTACTAAAAATTAATTTTCTTCAGTAGGTGTTTTTTGCAGCTCAGTATAATATATAAAAATATTATTTCACTACTAAAGTGGAAGTTTCAGGGCTTCAACTATAAATATAGGATCGCCAAAATTCTGGTCTAAATCCAGGGTGTTTGTCGAGGAGAGATCGGGTTTTCTTTATTTCGTCGTATATACGAGAATTTTAAAAATCATTATACTATTAATGGTCAAACGTGGCTGACTGATGGCTGGTGTCTCTTTTTCGGTTGAACTACTGTACTGATTTTTATAAATAAGGTATTTTTAGAAAGGTCTAATTTTTGTGTGTCTGTGACAGTCCAAATTATTTGTTGGTATTATTAATTTAAAAATTAAAGATTATAAATAACATTGAAATTGTAGTTCCTCTAAAAAGACAGAATTCTCAGAGGGCGCTGTAACGTAATAATGGATGACATTTTACGATTCTTTTTTCGATTCCCTACATGAGTTCGGAGGTGTTTTTGTCGTTATATACGGTATTATAAGATTATAATTCCGCTCATTTATATGAGTGGGTTATATCTACATTTTGTTACTTTTTTCAGTGTTAAAGAGAATAAGCTTTTTATAATTCACAATATACTTACTCAACACTTATCACTCTCATTTATAAGTGTTGAGTACAGTCAATCAAAAAAGTAATGGGACACAACAAACTGTCAATCATTTATTGAAAAATAAATAATTAATACACTGAAATTAATACTGTTTTCACTATAGTCGCTATATAGAACTAAACAAAGTTTTTAATCTAAAAAGTTCAAGAAAAATAATATGAAATAAATAAGAAATGCCACACATCTTGTGTTCAAACTGAAAAATCACGCTCAAAAAAGTATTGGGCATAGAAGGAAAAGTCCAAGAGAAATAGCCATAATTTGCAGAATTGCCATTTAAAGTGTGCTATATAAGAGGATCTGGAATTGGAGAAGTTTATTTTAAGGTGATTCAACCAATTTTTCAGCATGGGTCGGAAAAAATTGAGATAGCATTAAATATTAGAAAACTTATTATCCATCACTGGAATAGTGGGAATTTCTATAAGAAAAATAAGTAGAATGGTAAATGTGAGTAAATCCGCTATTCATAATATAATTTCAAAATATCGGGACACAAATCTACTCGTTAGAAAGCAAGAACTGGACGTCCCAGGTATTTACCGAACTTGAAGAGAGGTGGATAGTAAGGAATATTCATTGTAATCCTGAAACTAGTGCAGTTAAATTAACTTTTGAAGTGCAACGAATGTTTAAGAAATCCACAAGTGTTTATTTATGTAGGGTCCCCAGAACGTATGTCCAAGTAAAAACACATATATCGATAAATTATAGCATACTTTCGAATAGGATCGCAAGTAACGCAAGGATCCAGGATAGGAGAATTGATTTTGATACTTATTCAAAACAAATAACATACATTTATTTAAAAAAATAGGAAATAAAACATAATATTAACATAATTCGCTAGAGAGAGAGCTATCTGACCCGGAGATCAAACCTGGGAGAGAGTGAATAAAAAAAATTACGTTATTCTTCCATTATTCTTTTATGTCTTCGTTCCCTATTTCGTCGGACGATCCCCGTAGAGTAACAGAGTATTTTGTTTTGTAAATAAATATATTAATGCATACGAATTATGTGATAACCAATATATATAAAATTAATAATAATTAAAATAAATTAATTAAAATGTACAGTACATAAAAAATAAAAAAAATGAAAAATAAAAAATAATTTTTCGATGCATAAAAAAAAAAAAAAAAAAAAATGCACATCAACCCGGATTCGAACCCACTACCTTGAGATTACGAGCCACGTATTTATCGAGTGCGCTATCTGTGCACCTGGTGATCTGCTATCTATCCATCGCTTTTAAGCTGAATTATCAAAAGTTCGATTTTTCAAGTGTTAAAAAATACTATTAGAAGGCCATATTCGATGAAAAGCTCGGACACGTATTCACTCATTTTTGATGTATTTTCACCATACGCAAGTGGATCAAAATCGGTGGGGGGTCAGCTGTGTCCTCCCCTTGTAAGTAAATATTAAATGAAAAAAATCATTTTTAATCTTATAATTTTTCATTGATAAAAAAAATCACTTAATTCTCTCAATAAACATCATTGATAAAATCGCTCAATAAACTTAATTCCAATCTATTTAATTTCTTCTATTGTAAATTTTAAAAAGCTGACATGTTCTTTTTATTGTTATTAAATATAGATTCCAGAAATTTTAGGTGAAAAATTAAATTTTGGAACACAATTAGTTCTTGCTTCTGTGGAGAGTTGTTGCAAATGGGTAAGTTAGAAATATAGAATACTTTGAAAAGTTACTATAATTTATAAAGTGAGAGCTTTTCTCTAAAAACGGAAGATTTGAACAGGCCTTTTTTTACACATATTGATATTAAATTATCTAATGGCATACTGCTTGCAGGTGTTTATATAAATAAAGAACTAGACTCTGGTCACTAAAAAATTTACAATACAGTTAGGCCTTGATTAGTGCAAATAATAGGTTCCACGAATTTCTTGCACTATTCAAATTCGCACTATTCAAAGTCTTAACTATATGTAAAATATGGTAATTGGTTCTTGCTTTGTGAGATTCTGGCCATTAGCCATCCTCATGATAAATAACCACAATGCTAACTGTTTAAGGAATATTTATTTTTATATTTTATATCGTTATTCATCATCTAAAATTAATAACTCCAGGAATTACGTCTCATACCATCATCAAACCAACCGCCAAATTGAAAGCCGAAATTGAGCACTGCTTTTATGTTGCTCAATCACATCTGTTTTTTGCTCTAGCATAATCATTAACCTCTTCTTTATTTTTGTTTTCTGTTTTATCATCAAAAGTGTTCTTCCTTTCATCCATTTTGATACTTTTTGAAAGAGAAAATTCTGTATTATACTGTATATACATACAATAACAAAGCTGAATAATAGTAATGTTTAATAGCTAACGGCAAAAAGCCCATCTTTCTGGTGTTTCACTCCTTCAAAGCCAAGTGACTGTTCTTGGACTGCTCTTTGTCCGGTTTTACTAACCGAAAATTAACATTAATTTGTTAGAATTGACATCATAAAAGGGGACGGATCTTTGTTAGTAAGACCGGTCTATGCTTACAACTCTCATTAATTGAATATTTGCTCGCGCTAACTGAAAAACGGTATCATTTTTATAAAGTCGCATTAATCGAATATCGCATTATTCGAACTCGCACTAATCGAGCCTATCTGTATAATAATAATTGCATTTCCAAATCTTCCAATTAAGTAAGAGCTGTATTGTACATATATGATATTTATACGATCTAAATATAAATGTACTATATTTTGGCAATATTTAATAATAACAAGCAATACAAATAACTTAAATATTTAATGTATCAATTACAGTCTAGGAATCAACCTTAACAACCAAAAAATTAATAAACTATATACACTTCAGGAAATCTGTCTTCATTAATTAAATAATTCCTTTATTATACAGGGCTGAAGAAGAGTCTGTACCTCTCAAAATAACTTGATAAATATCATATATTTCAAAAATCTATTAATGCCAACGAATAGGAAGTCATTGGGGGGGTAGATGGTGACCTCTAAAAGGGCTAATTACACAAATGAGTACACTTGCAAAATCATATCTCATAAATCGTAATAAGGTAAGGAAAAATTTCCAATTACAAACTTGTTCAGCATTCAATTCTGAACTCACTAAAAATCATCACAAAAATTGGATGAATAGTTCATTACTAGACACTATAGATAGATGAGTAGTTCACTAAAAAATGAAGAGAGAAAATTTTTACATGGAAAGGTTGACACTTGGTTTGTTATTTGCATGTCAGAAAAAACACCAAAACAAAACATCCTAAATTAATACATTAAAAATACAGAATCTAATCAAAAAGCAAAAACTAATCAAGGATGTGCTCAAAATGTCTTCCACTAGTATCCAAGCGTAATTGAGCATGATGTTAGATGAAGTACCTCACAGCCTTTAGAATGTCAGTAGTAATTTCTGTACAAGCAGTAATGATGCAGTCTTGAAGATCCTCTACTGTTGTTGTGGGAATATAACCTCTCCTACAAATATCTCCAGAGAAAAAAGTCTTTTGGAATGAGATCAGGAGATTGAGGCAGCACACTATATCCAATCCACTGATCTCCAAACATCTCATCTAAACACTGATGAGTGCTGATTGCATAGTGAGGAGGAGTTCCATCATGCTGATACCACATCTTCCTGTAGGATGTTAATGATAAATTGTCAATAAATTTTGCTATAATTGTACAAAGAATTAGATGCTAGTACCTTTCTGCAATCAGTGTTCCTTCATAAAATACAGCCTCTATGATCACCTCATGCACTATACCACTCTATATATTGACATGCCAGCATTCTTGATGATTATTTGTCTAAGCTATTTTGGGTTTGTACCAGCCAAATAGTGATGATTATGTATGTTGACAATTCCATCATATGAAAATTTAATTTACCTGACCATAAGATGTTGCTAATATGTGAAGAATCATCTTCAATTCTGATCAGAAGCCAGTTATAGTACTTTTCATGACTTGCATGATCCTGCTTTTTTAAGACTTGATGGTAATAAATATGATAAGGGTGAAATCTAGGATTATATAAACATTCAGAATGGAATAATGGTTTACACCAGGGATTGGCAATCTTTTTATCACTAATGGTGCAATAAAAATTTTAAAAACCATTGAGGGCACAGTTTACTTTTTGAAAAAAAAAAAAATACTAATTTAATTTTCTAATCATAATGTTGTAATAAATAAACAAATAATTGTCTTGAAATATGCAATATTTATACAAAATAAAGATTATACATGAATGTAATAACTAAAAAGTCAAAATTAAAAGTACGTATATAAAATAACACAAAATCAAATTAAATAAAATTACAAGTAATTGTTGTTATATGCATAAATTTAATGCAAAATTTATGAATACACATGCCTAATTAAATGCGTATTCATAAATTTCGCATATGTATATATATGAACAATATATGAAATGCGAACGCATTTCAGATGTGTTCAAGTATGAACACATCTGAAGTGCACTGGGCAACATGGCACCTGCATGTGCCATGTTGCCGACCTCTGGTTTATACCAATCTCCATTTAAGCAGTAGGATCATCTCCTGAATTACCCTATCACTTAAATGAGGATTAACAGCAACAAATTCAAGGATGAAAGTTGCTGTGCACCTCATCAGTTGCTGTTTGTCGACAATCTGATCTTGGGCATTGTAGAACACTACATACATACATACATACATACATACATATATACATAGTGTTGCAGACATATAGATCTAAGTGTTTGTGCTGAAAGTTTTTCTTGATGAAGTTGAGCTTCAGCAGCAACATTCACATTAGCAGCACTATAGCATATGACTATGCCAGTCATTAAGTGTGTACTCAGTCAATGTACTGTACATATACACTGAATTGCACATAAGTGAATATGGCTTTTTATGCCAATTGAACAGGGAGATGATGATGATATTGAAACTTTCCAGAAATTTCTGGAACCAGATGTAGAAGGGCATATGACATGATTTGCATATAAAAATGCTTTCTTTTCATTTTTGAGTGAACTGTTCATCTGATTTTGATTATTATTTTTTTATGTTGAATGCTAAACAAGTTTGTATTTGGAAATTTTTCCCTATCTGTTATGGCATATGAGATAGGATTTGCAAGTGTACTCTGATGGTGACCTTCAAATGAGCTGATTATGCAAATAATCAGCTCATTTGAAGGTCACCATCAGATAACCCACCCATGACTTCCTATTTACCACCTATGGCATTAAAAGATTTTTGAAATCTATGATAGTTATCAAGTTATTTTGTGAGGTACAGATTTTTCTTCCATCCTGCATGATAATATTTTATTATTTATTTAGGTATTTATTGTTTGTGCTTTTAATTCAGTTAATTTCTATATTATTTTTTTGGATTTAAATGATATTAAATGAAAAAATTATGACCTAACAAATCATACAATGTGACAAACTGCTTTATAGTACTAAAGCTTGTCGAAAATTTCTTTTAAAATAAATTTTTGTAAAATTTAAATAGGACGATAACTATCGTATAAATAAGAAGCACTATTAATAGGAAACAGTTTTTTTATTTGTGTAAAACGTTTTAGATTTTTCTTATAGATCTTCATCAGTACAAGAATAATTAATCGTATAGACGCTATAGAACATATTAATTTGAAGATAATATAAAATACAAAAAATTACTCACATATAAACAAGTTTTTTAATAGGAATTTTAACATTAAAAGCAATAAACATATCTTTAATAATCACAAAAAACTAAAAATATGAATAAAATAAAATGGCAGTATAGTAAAATTATATATGAAATCTAAGTTATGAATATATATAAAATTAAATAAAAATATTAAAAGATCATAAAAATTGTAAAAAATGATTTTTGTTGTGAAAGAGTATATAAGGCAGTAAAGAATAAAAACTTATATATTATGTATAGAGCACATCAGTGCCATGAGAAGACAAAATCTTCTGGGTCATTGTCATTAAGTAGACTTACTGCTGCTTTATGCCTTTCTACCTCTTGTCACTTTTTTTAGGATGATAACTTTAATTTCAGTTCAAAAATTTGTTTTTATAGATAATAACTTTATTTTAAATTATAAAAGCTAACATAACTGAAAAAATCATTCAAAAATAATAACAGAGAATGTCCCCAATTTACAATGGGGTTGTATTCAAAAATTTCTGCTGTAATTTGAATCTGTCATAACTCTAACCATGATTTTCCATAGACACTATGCTATAAATGGAGGTTATGTAAAAGATAGTAGCATATAATAATATGCTATATGCTTCTATCTTTACTATATGCTACTATCTTACTCTCTTTCTGGTTATCTCATATAGTAACCAGAACTTTTATTTGAGTAAAATTAAAGAAAACTCAAATTATAAAAGCACTATAAGCAAGGTAATAAGCGTTTATTAGCATATAACGTTTTCGGACATATTCTGTCCCTCTTCAGTATGCTTACATTCAACATTACTTAAATAACATCGTATTTTCAAACTTTGTTCCATATAGAATACAGATTAAGTAATGTTGAATGTAAGCATACTGAAGAGGGACAGAATATGTCCGAAAACGTTATATGCTAATAAACGCTTATTACCTTGCTTATAGTGCTTTTATAATTTGAGTTATATATAGTAGCAAGTGGTAATATATTGTCTTTATTAAAGAAAACACTGCATAAAAACAAAGATGGAATATTTAACTTATTTTCCTGCCTGTACATGTACACTGAATTGCACATAAGTAAGTTTCTAGCATTGGCTGCAAGGTAAAGTAGTTGTTTACAATGTTTCCAGGTTCAATTCCAGATCTCAGATATCATTTTTCAGGAAGAATCCAGACTTGGCTAGGCTTGTGGAATCCCATCTTTCAACTTTCCAATCAATCCCATTATGGATGTTGATAGTCTGTGGGAGCTCTAAAAGTGGTCACTGCCAAATGTATCTATTAGTGGTTTAATTCGAATTAATCTAACAAAGTTTCTATCAAATATAAGCAATTATTTTTAATGTCAACTTTCCAGTTATTGGCTGATTATTATATAATGGCATCCATTCCAGATTCAACTACCTATATCTATGATAAAGCCAGTAGGACTTTATAGTAGATGAATTAATGCTCAGGCCAGATCCATCAAAAATTTTTAGAAACCTGGAATCTGAATTTCATGCTTCCATTCATTTTTGATGGAGTTGAATAGGTTGAGCCTAGACATCTAAAAAATCTAGAGATATGAGATCAAAAATTAAATATAAATATTGCATGATGGAAATACAACATATTTCATCTTGGCAACAACTCCAACATCTGATCGATCACTACTATTGCAAAATTATTGATAGTGTAGATTTTCATCTTAAATAATCATTGTCATAAATGCAGATCATCATAAGATGGACCATTGCAAGTTAGCTGTTTAAAAATTTTATAGTAATAATTCTGTCATATATCTTTGCTTGTTTTCTTATTTATGTATTGTATTGGTAGTTTATGAGTTTCCAAATTTATGAGATTTTTTTAAATATGAAGTATCAAAAAAACTGAAAATATGAAGATAAATTGCAATAAATAAATTTTAAACTTTCAGAAAAAGGCATTTAAATCCTCATACATTGCTATACAATACAGTACAATTGGTTTTGAAGCAGAAGCTCCATCATTTACTTCAAAATCAGAAAATTCAAAATGGCAGCCAAGAAATGGAAGTAGCATTACCTTAATTTTTTCAGTATATTATATAAATAACTTTTATTCTGGAATTGTATGTAAAGTAGTAGTTCATCTGCATTAAAGTTCATCTACTTATCTGTCAATAATAATGAAGAATAAAAATTCTTTAAAATTAATATGATGTAAATAATTTCTTTATCATCATAATTTGCTTAATTTTAAAATCTGTATTTTCATTTATTTAAATAATCATTGTAAAGGATAATTTTGTTGACCTTTACTTAATTTTATTATGGACAAGTTTTCTTGTTGAGAATGATACACTGTTTTAACATTATGTCTATGGGAAATTGATTCTTGGTTTATGAGTTATACTTAATGAATTTGTTTTAGGAATAAATTTGCTCATAAAGATGGGAATTACTTGTATTTCCTTCTCTTATAAAATAATAAATTACATCTCTTTATATGCTCATTTGTACTATTTGTAATATCTGTATCATTTTCTAAAAAATTACTTGCTTGTTCAAATAATTTAAAGAACAAAAATTATAGCAAAAAATTCAAACTACAGTTTTATGGAAATAGATGTGAACTGTAGCTAAAATCAGTGTTGTGTTTTTAGAGAGAAAATTAATAAGCTATTGAATGAACTACACAAAATTCTAATAAAATTCCTAGAAATCTCATTATTCCTTATAGCAAATTTTAAGTGTTGGGTTGTTTAGAAAGTAATTTTGTTTTTTCCGATGAGTGGTGTTGTATTTTTACCTGCCAATTTCATTTAAGCTTTATTGTCATTATAAGTTTTGATAGCTGACAATTCAAGGTTTATTTATTATAAAACTTTTTTGATTCTGTGCAATTGTTTTTTTTTTTTTTTTGGTGTCGTATCAAAAATGGAAAACGAAAAGGAGCATTTTTGGCATATTTTGCTTTTTTATTCCCAAAAAGGTAAGAATGCTGTTCAAGCAAGAAAAAAGTTATGTGAAGTGTATGAAGAAGATGTGTTAACAGAATGCCAGTGCCAAAATTGGTTTGCAAAATATTGTTTTGACAGTTTCGATATTAAAGATGCACCACGTTCTGGAAGACAAGTTGAAGTTGATGAAGACAAAATAAAGGCATTGATTGAAGCAAATTGCTGAATAACAACACAAGAAATTGCTATGAAATTGAATATGTCAAATTCGACCATTCATGACTTTATGAAACGACTTGATTTCATTTCAAAACTCAATATATGGGTTCCACACGTTCTCAAGGAATTGAAGCAAATTGATGAATAACAACACGAGAAATTGCTATGAAATTGAATATGTCAAATTCGACCATTCATGACTATATGAAACGACTTGATTTCATTTCAAAACTCAATATATGGGTTCCACACGTTCTCAAGGAAACAGATTTGCTCTATCCCATTGACAGCTGTGATTTGCTGTTCAAACATCAACAAAATGATTTGTTTCTGAAGCAAAGCATAACTGGCGATGAAAAATAGATTGTTTACAACAATGTTGAATGCAAGAGATCATGGAGCAGAAGAGATGAACTAGCTCAAAGCACTTCAAAAGCCAATATTCATAAAAAAAAAATGATGCTCTCTGTTTGGTGGGATTTCAAGGGAATTATTATTATTATTTTTTTTTTTGAACTTTTACCAGACAATTCCACAATTAATTCACAAGTGTACTGCCACCAATTGGACAAATTGAGTGATTCCATCAAACAGAAGAAGCCAGAATTGATTAACAGAAAAGGTATAGTTTTTCACCATGATAATGCCAAACCTCATTCAAGTTTGATGACTCACCAGAAGCTGTTACAGCTTGATGGGATGTATTACCACACCCACCATATTCACCATATCTGGCACCCTCCAATTGTCATTTGTTCCAGTTTTTACAAAATTCTTTAAAAGACAAAACATTTAGTTCAAATGAAGATGTCAAAACCACTTGGTTCAGTTTTTTGCAAGAAAAGATGAAAAATTCTATGAGCATGGAATCATGCTATTATCAGAAAGATGGCAAAATGAGTTGGACCAAAATAGTCAATATATAATTAAATAAAATATTTATATATTATAAAAAAATTGTCATTTTCATGAAAAAAACAAAATTACTTTCTGAACAACCCAATATTTTAAAATAGAATATATTTAAAATGAAAATAAACTAAATATTGATGATTATTATTTTCTTATAGAATTCATCTATAAATTGGATCTCGGAATCTGGTTTCTTAGATTGGATGAAACAAGAACCACAAACTTTAGTGTGGATATCTACTCATTTTCGATTAAGTACTGCAGAAAATGGTAATAATTATATATGTATATGCAAATATACATTGTATATACATAATGAATGATATATATAAATATACATCATATTATCTAACAATGACAAAATGATTTTTATACCATTTTAGTGCAAATAATTCTTTTACAAATTTTTCACGTGGTCTATTGATTAGAGAGAGACATATTCAGTAAAATATGATTCACTTCATTTTCAATAGACTTGATTTTTCAAAGGATCCCAACAGTCTGAAGGTTTTTATATATATATTATTCAAAACTGTATAATATTTATAAAGAATATTTCCTCAAAATATATATCTTTTCTTGAATCAGTAATTTTGACTCAGTATTGATCATTTCCAATAATTTTGGCACTCTGTTTCAATTTAATAACATATATAAGTTTTATTCAAATTTGATAATATATATACAAATTATCATGTTGTTGGAGCACCATCAGATGGATAAATTTAATTCATAACTCTTTTCTTTCCATTCCAAAATGAAATAATAAAAATCATATCTTTTAACAAACAGAATATTTAGATCAAAAATTAATTTAGTTAATTTAATTATTTGCTTTTCAATGAACATTTTTGAAATTTATTTTTGGTTAGTTTTTGGTATTGATCATGACAAAAAAAAAGTCTATCAACAAAAAATGGTGAGTTATACAACCTTCAATAATTCCTTCTTCAGTTCTTCTTTCGTTTGGTACTACTATTCTGGGCTTTAAAATCATTAAAATTATATCTTTTGGGGTTCAAAATCATTTTGTATACAATTTATTTTCGTATTTTTCATGTCTAATACTTTTTTTCATTTATTATTGTTAGTTTAATTGATAATCACTCCACATGTGCCTATTGCCATTTTTATTTCAAAAAATGATTGTTTAGTATATTTATCACAAGATTTTCATAGAATTGTTTAATTTTGACAGGTGATTATAAATTTGTATCTTGACCAACAGAGTCATCTCTTAGAGAATTGAAAGATGAATGTATTTTGATTTTTGATTTTCATCATTAAATTTTCGTTTATAGATATGAACTGTCAACCGAGATGGTTGGATGAAGGAAAGTGTATAGTCAGGCTGATTGACAATCAATTACTCATTCACTGTCCCTGAATTTTCCCTTAAGTTATTTGATGAAATTATCCATTATCAAGTAGCTGGTACAGGTTAGTAAGAGAAGATTCAGTTTTATTTTCTCATGTGTGAAACAGCATGATTCCACAAATATCTTTGATAAAAGATCATAGAGATACATTAAAATGGAAAATATTTGTGATATTTATATAATTTATTGATTTTTGTGTTATTTTAAGTAGTATATTATATGTTCTTCTTTAAAATTAAATTATTTGTCTGAAAGATAAAATAATGACATAATCCACCAGAAAGTAAATATTCTAGGCAGACATATCAGGCCATCTATTGAATAAGTTATTAATGTTTTGCCAATATTTTAAATTTTGTATATTTATTGAATGGATATTTTAAAACATATTTGATATTCTTAAATTCTAAGTGTAATTCATAGAAATGGAAATCAAAAGAATTTACAAAGTTTCATTGTATAGTTTTTGAAATATTTCAGTTAAAAAATGTATGTGACACTAATGAAGATGAACAAATTATTATATAGATTACAGTTAAAATTATTTGATTTTTAATATTTTATATTAAACTGACTTACAATAATAAATTTTATTACTCATATGAATAATTTTAGATTATTTATTAGAAACTATAATAGAAAATTTGTTCTTGTTTCATAATAGTTTTGTTTTTTAATGAGTTTGTTGATTCCATAGTCATTTTTGATCTTCTTGAGAAAGTTATTGACATCATTCTGAAAGGTTGATGTCAATCACTTAGAAATTAAGAAGTTTAAAGTAATTTGGAGAAAAATTAATAATACTGATGTTATGAATAATGGTTATGAGGGATGATTGTGATTGTTTCAGCTAAATGAATTATGATGTTATCATAATTCATTTAGCTGAAACAATCACAATCTTAATTTGCTGACTTTCTAATAATATACTGTTATCATAATTCATTTAGCTGAAACAATCACAATCTTAATTTGCTGACTTTCTAATAAAATATAAAGTTATGAAATAAATATGGACTGCAATAGTTACTACTTTGATTTAACAATAATAATCATATGTATTTATATATACAATCGGACCCCGTTAACACGTGGTAGTTGGGGATCATGGTTACTAAACTGCGAGTTAAATGAACCGCCAGTTATGGTATTAATATAAATTGAGCGATAATATAAGTTCCAACATTGATATGAATTTTCTGTGTGATTTGACCAATACAAAATATTTGAACATGCAGCTAATCTCACTGATCATGAGATTTAATGGCAAAGATGTCTAGGAGTGATATCACAAGTGATTGCTTATCAAGTAGCCATGATAAAACCACATGTTACTGAACTGCGTGTTAACAGGGTCCAACTATATAAACATATGTACATACAGTACATATGTTGTGAGTTACATAATGATTATATTTGACAGTTCAAGTGAAATCTCATTATAATAAATTATGAAATAAAAATTTGAATAAAACAAAAAATTTTTTCCTTCCTATCTTCTGTAACAAATCATAAAAATATAGTTGATTTAACAAAACCAAAAAAATGAAAAAATGTAATAAAACTTTCAGTAAAACAGATGCTTTGATCTAATTTCAATCAAATATTTTATTTTTATTATGAAAATAACAAAACAATCAAATTTGGAAAGTTTTATTGTTCAATAAACAGAAAAATCAATGAGAATTCTAACTTGTTTAGTGTTTTAGTTGGTAGGATATTAATATATTATTGTAAAAGTTTCCAGTTTAATTCCAGGTCAGGACATATTTTATTTTCACATTAATTTTAAAATTTATAGTTTAATTATTAATCAGAAGATAGAGTTACATTGGCTAAATTGTATTTAATTTCAGTTTAAATTATTTGAATTGCTGGATGTGCTAAGGTAATTATTTGGCTATAATCTGGTTATTATTGCAAATTCATTGTAATAGGATTTTATCTGCATATGATCTGTCATTGCAGAAATTAGTGTTTGAGTAAGAATTTGGCCTCACTGAAAGAAAAGAATGTATTCCTAATAGAAGAACTCTGCTCCTCCTTTAAATATTTAATTAAATGATTGTTTAGAATAATATTAAGGATAGACATATAGTATATTTTACAATATAACAACATTCAAGAAAATTTTTTTCTTTTTTCTAGTTGAACACTTTGTTAAATGTGAAGTCTGTAAAATATATCCTATTATTGGGTTGAGGTAAATATCATTATTATATTTTATTTTAAAAATGGAAATGAGTATTTGAGCATTTAATTTGAAATATTATAAAAATAAAATCTTTTGCATATTAAAATTTTATTTATTCTGGATTTTATTTTCCAGAATGTTTGATTATATAGCATATTTATTTTTGCTCTGTTATCTGAATAAAAACTTTATTATTTAGTATTACTATTTATATACAAAAAATACTTTTTACTTAAATATTTTCTTGTATATAAATAGTGTTTTTTGCAAAATGCTTTGCATTCTCTTTGCTTGTAATGAGATCATTATAATGTTTTTAGATAAATCAAATTTATCAATAAACTTTTCATTCTAGCAGCTAACTTTATTGGTTGCCTTTTTTTATTCATAATCTCAACTGTTCATAATATACTAGTAAATATTTTAGATATCTTGATCAGACAGATTATTTTATGTAATCAATCATCTCATGACAGTAGTAAAAATAAATATTTTTAAATGTTGAAGATTTTTTGAAATTAGATGGAAATTTTTTATTCTATTTCTGAAGAAGAATATGACTTATTAGATCACTATGCTCTGTGTGTTGTCTCTACTAATAAATTTTTATAAAATTCAGTTAGAGATATTTTTTCCATTAATGGAGATCTATTAATATTTTTTTTATCAATGTAGCTTGAAATATTAAAAGTGGTAGTTCAAATTCCTTAGGTCCTTTAATAACTTTTGAATTATTTGACATATTTTTAAGTAAAATAATAATGAATCCATTATTTGAAGATGATTTTCATGACACATATGCTAATTGCATATCTTTAATTATTTGAAAATAGTGGAAAGGTTTAAAAAGTAAACAGTTAGCTCTTTCTCTAATTATTTTATTATTTCTTTTATTAAAATAAAATATATTATCTTTGAATCCTTGCTATATTATTGACTTTTTATTTTTTCTGTATGGAAGAATAAAAACTTATTTTTTATCCAAGAACTGAATGTTTGGAACACAAAATACTCAATGGTCACCATTTCAAATCAAAATCAAAAATAGACTACATATCGTCCCTCTCATGGCAAACTGGTGAAATTGTATTTATGACTAATTTTAGCAAAGTATTTTTCTCAATGATTGTATTTTATGTGTGTATTGTGTCTCTCTATTATGGATTTACAGAAATTATTGAAAATACTTTGTGTTGTAGGAGAGTAAATGTAATTTTCTAAATGTGTTAAGTAAGAATCATGTGGTAGAAGTATCGTGTTATATGAAGGTTTCTGCAATTTTCAAATTGTGTTAGAGCGAAACCGTGTTGTAGGAAGCTATATAATAAATTTCATTTTGATGTAGCATTGATCGAACTTAAATATGTCATTAAGTAACACATTCATTACTATACAGTTTCATTACTTTTTCTTCTGCTTTTTAAAGCAGTACAAGAAAAATTGATAAATCTGCATACTAAAAGTAAAAAATTTTTTATATGCTATCTGCAAAAGAATGATCATTATTTATTTTTATCATCATTCAGTTTACTATAATACTGGAAATGAATGTAAGAAATTTTCAATTTGTTAATTTAAAATTAAAAAAAAAACATACAAATGAAAATTCTGTTATTATACAAATGAATAATATTAAAATATTATATAATAAAGGGATACCTGAATTCTAAAGACAACAAACAATGAAAACTTCACAATTGTTAATAGTAATCATTAATACATATTAGAATCCAAACTAACAAAAAGTTAGTGCACTTAAACTATAAAAATTGACTATATACAGAAAAAACAAGTAAATTAAATTGTAAAAATAGTTTTGTATTTTTTTGTGGATTTAATAAAGTATTAACAAGCTTTATTGAAATAATAATAAAACAAAGAAGTTAATAAAAATAACTTTTTTAATTATCAATCAAAATAAAAAAACAACAACAGATTTATTAATCAACAGTCCAAATAATGAAAGAAATTTTAAATTAATTAAACTACTAAACCTTCATTCACACTACAAGAATTTAATTAAATGGTCAATTGACAATTCAACAATATCACTATGCCTAATTGTCACTTCTAATTTCTCCACCTCCACTTTGCTAAGATTGAACATTTCCTTATAAGTGACTTACATGATGGCTCACATTCAAGTTCATTTACATAAAGTTATGAGGCAATTTCTGTTTTTCTATTCACAGAATACTGCCGATAGTCAAATCATTCATCTTTACAATTATAATATTTAACCTTATAAATATAATGTTTTACAGTTTCATTAGAAAGAGAGAATTTTTTAATTTTTATTATGAGATCTCAATCCAGCAATGATGTTACAAGTAGTTTCTGAGTTATATAGTAGATCATTAAGTGAAACCTATATAAGTCAAAACATATGCATGTCAGTTTGTTATACACTGTTAGTGTGCCAAAATGATATAGCACTAAAATTAAATTATTAAAAAATAAGCACATAAGTTGTGTTAAAAAGCCATTTCTTACCATCTTGTAGGTTCTGGATTCAATTCTGAGTTCCATACCTCCAGATTTGGATCTAGCATGTTATGTAAAAATAATCCTACATAAATATGAATTTACGTAAGTCAGATCTACAAGAATTTATGATTACTTATAATTAAATCAAATGATGATGTGATAAACATTATTGAAGGTGAAACCATTTTTTTTTCCTACCATCATTTTTGCTAAATTGAATTGAGAGTGTGAATATCTTTACCCTCAACTAAATAAAATAACCAATAAATAAATATAATAGAAAATATAAAGAAAAAGTTTGTGTCTTATTCTTCACAGATTGATAGGCCAGCCATTCAAATAATATACTTTCTGGCCTGGATAATGATAAGTAAGGAAACGAAAGTATGAATGGAGATTAGGTATGCAGAATATGAATGGCCAAGTGAGAGAATGAATAAGAAATTTAAGAATGAAATATGCCAGTATACTTTGAATATACTCTGTGTAAATGAGACTTTTTGAAAAGATATGCATTTGAGTTCAGTACAATTAGAAAGATGAGTTCATAATTGTAACTGAATGATATGCAAATGAATGCCATGACAATGAGTGAATGATTATGGCAGGTGATTTGAATAGCAGAGATGGAATTAAAGGATTTACTGGAGAAATATAAATTATGACTACCGACTAAAAACAAGGTTTGACCAATTAAATATGAACTGAGAGATAGCTGTTGAATTCAGATACTTTTTCAAGCATATGCTATCCATCAATACACTTGAGATCAGAAGAGTATGATTGACTTAGTTGTTTTGTGATGAGAGATTGCAGGGAAAGTTATGGGCATGAAAATGATGTAAAATGTAGAGATTAGATCATATCATATTCCTGATCTGGAGAATGAATAGGCAAAATACTGCATAGATGAATGAAAATGGAGAATCTGTATGTAATAGTAAGAGAATGTGATATATTAGGTCCAATGGATGAAAATATGTAGAATGTGGAGGCATGCTTTATCAGGATGTGAATTTTGAAAGAGATAATTGATGAAGTGAGAGTAGATAGAAAGAAGATGCATGATGGAATGATGCTGGGAATGAAAAGAAGAGAACATATCTAGGAATCTTCACACTTATACTCAACATGCAGAAATCTATGCTATTTCTTATATGTTAAAATCAATCTTGATAGGAGATATCTTAATAAACATACTTATATCTTATCAGATAATCAAGCTAGATTAAAGGCACTTGATAGCCCCCATTTTACTTCAAAGTTTGTGTTGAAATGTTATCATCTCATTGTGGAACCGACTACCAGGAATAATAATCAACTTATTTGATGGCACAAGGGGATTGAGGGAAATGAGATTGCAAATTGGTTGGCTAAGGAAGGGTTTCTTGCCCCATTATTGGACCTGAACCTGCTCTGGGCATCAGATCTGATGCATTTGGGTGGATTGTCAGGACTGGTTGGCAGCTTAGAACCTGTCTTGTATTGGAGGTCTATTCCTGGATTAAAGGTCTATCCTGTAAGATGGGACTTCTTACAGGATGATCCTGTTAGGCAGGGATGCACAATATATCACTGATTGATTGCAGTGCTAGAGCTTTTTAAAGTCTCCACTTTCCTACAGTCATCATCAAGTGTGATGTTGGAATAGTATAAGGAATGCAAGAATATTTGTAAGAATGATAAAAGATAGCAAGACTAAAATATTGGGAGAGAGAGATGAGAAACTGCAAAATAATTTTGAAGGAAACAAAAAGAAATTTTTGTTTCATTAATATTGAATTTTATGAGGTTGTAGAGATATGCATTATTTATATCTTTAATTTTATTCATATACAGGGTGCGCCAGCTAAATCCGGACAAATTTCAAATTGAATTTCACCAGCTAAATTCGGACAAATTTCAAATTGAATTTCCCGCCATATTTTAATCAACGTTGATGCTGCTGACATTTTAGTAAGCCGGACAGACGATGCATTTGAGGATAAGTACAAAATAGCTGATCAGTTTAAGATCGAGTGCAGCTCAGCGCTATGATGCTGCTGACATTTTAGTAAGCTGGACAGACGATGCATTTGAGGATAAGTACAAAATAGCTGATCAGTTTAAGATCGAGTGCAGTTCTATAATTATTATAAATAATTTTTTTTATTGGGAATTTTAAAAAACAACTTGTCAAAGATTGATAAACAAGCATAAATAATCCTTAGCAGATATAAAAAAATTATAGTTTCAAATTTAATAAATAAATTTAAATTATGTTTGCTGTTGTTGATATTTTTTATTATCTTGTGTTTGTTGATATTTTTAGATATCAGTGTACTTATTGTTTTAATTATAACCAATGCCAGAATTGTTTCTTTTATGGTTATATCAATAAAAATCACAAACTAAAGCATTCTCTTCAAGAATATTGTCAGCCAGTAAGAAAAATTAATTTTTTATATACAGGTAATCCTTGATTTATGATAGGTTTGATTTGAACACAAAAATCATAGATCTCAGTGGTTAGAAGTTGGAAATGCCCAAAATTTATGAATTACCCATTACCAATATTATAAAGTTCCAAACAAAAGCACACTAAGCAGTGAGAAAATAACTTAATTTATTGTAGAATACAAAAACGCTTTCGGTATTCAATTTATTATAGAATACCGAAAGCGTTTTTGTATTCTACAATAAATTATTTTCTCACTGCTTAATGTGCTTTTGTTTGGAACTTTGTTACATAAATTAAAGCAGTTTAATAGTTTTGTCTTTATGCTACCAATATTATTATTATTACATTCCACATTAGCATAATAAACTTAATAAACACAAAAATATAAGAACCAGACACAAAATTAATGTTTTCCATATATCATTATGCTTGGATTCATATAGATATGAATTGAACTGGCCAGTTAAAGAAATTATTGATTACATCACTATCATAAGTCAAGGACTACCTGTAAAATATGATTAAATACAAAATTTTAAAAATAACAATATAAATTTATTTTCAAAGCTATCCTCATGGAAAATAACAAAAGCATTATTAAAATCTATACAAAATAAATTAAACATTTTTCAACATTCTGCTTCCAAATGGAATTATTTAATGATAGATTCTCATATGGCAATTACAAAAAAAAGGTAACTTTAAAACTGTCTGAGAAATTTTTTAAATTTATTTAATAAATTGAATATTAACTTAGTTTAATGTGTAAGAAAACATTTTCAAATTTTTTATTTTCATATATAGGGAATTTATAAATACAGAAGATAAATCCTGTGTTCTAAATGTATCAAAATTATTTCAAACAGATTCAACTGAATTTAGCAGTAATATTTCAGATATTGAAATGGTAAAATTATTTGAATATATACAAAGAATTTATTTTTTATTTTATAATTTGAAGAAATTGCTTTCTTTAATTTAGATATTTAAACTCTATTTTAATAAAATGATTATTTATATAAAAATGAATTTAAAACAACATTAAATCTTGTTAACAGTTTTTGATATTTCTATACATTCTTATTCAATCTTAATATTTTTAGTTAAACAATGTATTTATAAAATCAAGATACTTAAAGGAACTTGAAAACATTGTATCATGGTTGGAAAATGAAAATAAGTAATATATTTTACATTTATTATTATGATAATATATAATATGTAATAATAATATTTTTAATAGATATATAGGAATAGAAATTGAACGACTTCACTCACATGAAGAAATTTTTAATGAAAATAATTCTTCAAAAGAAAATAATAATAAAGGAGAACTTTTGAAGAGAAAAGAACTATTAGAAGATCATAGTCATAGATTAGAAGTACAAATCCATAAATTCAGAAAATTATTGCAGGTTAGAGATTTGTTACAATACATTTATTTAATTGAATATTTTTAATTATTTAATACTAAACATTTTGACTTTTTTAATCTTTATTTATGAATACATGTCCATACAAGTGCTTCCTAATTGAGACATGACATTAGATATTTAATATTTTGATATGAAAAATAATTTTAACAATAATTAGCAAATATTTGTAATTATATTGAATTGATCCAGAATATCATATTTATATTTAAAATAATTATTAGATTCTGGCTAGATTTCCATTATTTGATTTGATAAAATTTCTGATTTAACTTTCATTTTGAAAAATGCTTTTGTGAAGACTAATAATGGTTAAATATGAATAATAATAATAAATAAATGAATAAAAATGAATTCAGAAAATCATAGAAAAAGAAATTATGGAGAGAAAATTAATGAGTCATGGAGGAAAATTATGCAATGATAAAAGTACACAAATAAGAAAGATATTTATCTTTAATATATTACTATCTAATTATTTTATTTTATTTTTCAATGATAGCTACATAAAAATCACATGTTTGAAGCTATCTCAATTAAACACACATTCATTCTAACCATACAGTAATCTTCATGTATATCTAATAATGGTCTGTAAGATTAAAGTTGAAACAAATGCTCATGAATAAAAAGTATGAAATAAAAACACTTGTTTTGAATAAAAGATAGAAATAAAAGTATTATATTACAAGCACTTTATGCAGTTGGTGTGTAAAGTGCTTCAGTTTTTAATATTTTAAGAGTAAATGCAGTAATTGAGAATGAAAGAAATAAAAATATTTCCTTCATTCACTATGAATAACTTCTTACAAGCAAATGTTTTCTCAAACTGAACAAACCAGATAAAGACACATTGAAAATTTTAGTTGGCCTGAGGAATTTTTTTAATAAATCCATTAAAATTTAATAAAAATTACATTTTTAGTAAATTTAAAAGTAAAATAGTAATATAAAACTTTGTCTTCTTTTAACATAAATACAAAGACAGCTTACAATGACCAATAAAATATAAAATTTGAACACAATTTTGTTTTTTTTAATTTGCTGTGTATTGTAAGCTATTTTTGTATTTGTATTTTCTTGTATATAAAGAAAAATTACAGAAATTGATAAATGACTTTTTTATTAATCCTGCAAAAATGTAATATCAAATATATTAGTATAAAAATAAATGTTAAATAAGCTATTGATTCATATGATTTCAATATACTGTATATGTAAATTATACTATTATCAAATAGAAAACTACATAACCTTTACAATTTATCTTCTGTTTATGCAAAAATAAAAATGTACTGAAATTCTTAAAAGGAGAAAAAGGAAAATAGTTACAAATAAAATTACTCAAGAGCCCTTTAGCAGTAAAAAGATTTTTATTCAGTAACGTTTTCAATGCTCTTGGAGTCTTCTTCAGCTGCTACAATCTGACTAATCCTACTATACTAGAGCAGGAGACCTAACTACATAAAACAAACAAACACGACAAAAATTTAAAAGGCCGGTGTACATCTGAAGGTGCTCCCCTTAGCACCTCCTGCCAGCAAAGTAATACGTTTTTGTTATGTGACTCCACTACAAGAATACATCCTGTATAGTATCAACAACCTTACAAAATTTTTTTACAAATTATTTTTCTAAAACATGAATTTAAAATACAAAGTATTCAGTAACTGTTAAAAATTAAAAATAAAGATAAAAATGATATATAAACAGGCAAAATTATTCATAAACCGCCACACATCCCTTTACGGGAATGTCAAAAAACCGATCCTAGCATATCCTTTTAGTCTGCTTTTCTTACTTTGCATAACAATTTTCACGCACCAGGAACCGTTTCTGGTTCCATGAAATTAATCACACATCCTCCCCTCTTCTTTTTGAGGATTTCTAATGCCTCAATCATATTTCTGTCCCAGTTTTTTTCACTTAGTCTAATAATCCTCGCTCTTTCCCACTGCAGTTCCACATCGTGGAGCAGCAACCTCTGGCTTAGCGCAGTGGAGAGTTTACCGTACGTGAGGTCCGTTTTGTGCTCCTTTAATCTCTCTTCCAAGTTCCTCTCCGTATACCCTATATAAAATTCTTCTCTTTCCAACGAGTGATTAGTAATAGGAATTTCATATACTCCACTTCTGACCTTATCTTCATATCGGTCTTTGTCATTTCTAATCATTCCAAAAACCGCCAGGTTCCTTCTAAAACACAGAGTACAATTCGTTAACCCGCCAATGTTCCTGGCAAATTTTTCTACCCATAGGGCTTGGTTGACAAACCTAAAGGAAACAGATTTACTCGACCATGTTTTCTCTTTGTATAAACTTTTCTCTACTTTGTTAAGAAGCTTCCTTAGAAACTTTTTTTTTTATCATCTACTTTGTAATAGCCTGCAGGAGGTGGAAGTGGAAATGGCTGGTGGAGTGTCTGAGGAATCTCTGTGATCTGGTCTGCCATCATTCTTATTTTAAATATAATTAGAAATTTTACTGGCAAATGAAGGGAGTTCCCATTGGTAGTCCAATGGCAGGTGTTTTGGCTGAGTTAGTAGTTAGATGACAAGAATGGGAGACCATCCAGCTTTTTAACCCATTTTTAAAAGTATACCTGAGATACATAGATGATATTTTAGTAATTTGGGAGAACAAATGTAAGGCAGAAGAGATGGTTGCTTCCCTATCGAACAGTAGCTTGGGACTTACAGTTAAAAAGGAACAAGAAAGTAAAACTGATGTCCACTTCCTTGACCTGAGAATCGCAATTGCAGATGGAGACTATAGGACTAGAGTCTAAAGAAAACCAGAAAGCGCTCCCTTGTATATTCCTATGGTATCCGAAGATAGACTTTCACACAAGAGGGCTGCTTTTTCAGCCCTCTTCAGGCTACACTCACTGTTCTAGATTCGGAGAGAGAAATGAGGAAATTAATACAATTTTGGGAATTGGGCATCAAAATGGGTATGAAAAAAGTTTCTAAGGAGGCTTGTTAACAAAGTAGATAGAAGTTTATACAAAGAGAAAACACGGTCGAGTAAATCTGTTTCCTTTAGGTGTGTCGACCAAGCCCTATGGGTAGAAAAATTTGCCAGGAACATCGGTGGGTTAACAAATTGTACTGTGTTTTAGAAGGAACCTGACGGTTTTTGGAATGATTAGAAATGACAAAGACCGATATGAAGATAAGGTCAGAAGTGGAGTATATGAAATTCCTATTACTAATCACTCGTTGGATAGAGAAGAATTTTATATAGGGTATACGGAGAGGAACTTGGAAGAGAGATTAAAGGAGCACAAAACGGACCTCACGTACAGTAAACTCTCCACTGTGCTAAGCCAGAGGTTGCTGCTCCACGATGTGGAACTGCAGTGGGGAAGATTGAGGATTGTTAGACCAAGGGAAAAAAATTGGGACAGAAATATGATTGAGGCATTAGAAATCCTCAAAAAGAAGAGGGGAGGATGTGTGATTAATTTCATGGAACCAGAAATGGTTCCTGGTGCATGGAGATGGTTTTGCAAAGTAAGAAAAGCAGACTAAAAGGATATGCTAGGATCGGTTTTTTTTGACACTTCCATAAAGGGATGTGTGGCGGTTTATGAATAATTTTGCCTGTTTATATATCATTTTTATCTTTATTTTTAATTTTTAACATGTAAGGATCGACAATTTGGATGTAATTAAGAATTAATTAAGTCGTAATCAGGTCAAACAAAAGAGAAACGAAATACACAAAAAAAGGAGTTCTGTCAAACAACCCCGATGAAATATGACGATATTTTAGAAGGTATTTAGTTCAGCTCGCGAACTTCGTCCATCATAACAATAAATTGCTGAGAATGTTTATATCGGATGTTCGCCATATAGTCGCAAATCGGACACCTGTCTCGAAGAATGTTCGATTAATAAACATCCTTGTTCTCAGCCTGGGAATAAGGGTTGAAAGGTCGCGGATATTTAAGAGCCGATGCACCCTCGATCGAGGCTTGCTTGCTTGCTTGTCCTCCAATGTTTTTGATTTCTAGTCGTGTGTGTTCATGACCTCCGTTTCTGTCCGACTTTACGATCGCCGCTCCTTTTCCTTCTTCCGTCCCAGCCTAGTAGCTTACTGGTGCTACGACGACTTCTTCGACCTTAGATCGTCGATATTTTATTTTCTCCGAGGATACAAGCCATCCTTCTGATCTACAAGATTTCCCTGTTCCTTCTTCTGTGTGAATCTTTAATTTTGGAAAAAGGGACTAAAGACTGTGAAAGAGAGAGACTAAAGACTGTAAAATTGTGAACAGTGACCACCTCGTCTGCCTCCACCGAATTTGTATCTTTCGTTTGTGTTTCCCGGAGAATTAATACTTTACAAAACAGGTATTTCTCCTCTCTGTATAAAATTTTAAATCATTTGTAAAATGATGGAAATCTCTCATAATAAAGGAAATTGTTCTTGTTGAACATCGTCTCTGTTTTATCTGCCGAACCTCATTACTCATCCTTACGTGCGTCTCTCACCGCTCTTTAGGCCAACGCCTGTCAACATTGTCCTCAGGCCTGCGGGCCTCACAATTGGTGTCAGAAGTGGGATTATCAAATGATAATACTCAAGACACCAGTTTACATACATACATCCTGGGACTTCACATTGGTGTCAGGAGTGCTGTAGTGCAAAGAAAAGGTCCCTCAGAATACAAAAAGTATTATAAGTATTGTTTTAATCTCGAAATACAATATATAAAAAGCATGTTGACGCAAAGAGAAGGAATGGGATTGGAGAATTGATCTATTAATATTTAAGCAAGTTAGTTTATTAAGATTAAATTAAGAAATCAAACTTTTATCCAGTTCGTCATAATCACTGGAAAAAAAAAATTTGAAACACTCAAATAGTAAATTAATTTTAGTTAAGTATTGTATTGAGTATGTATAGCCTACTTCTGGAAAATAACATAGGAATATGTAGAATTAGAATTGATTGTCATGATAATTGAGGATTAGTTATGTCTAAATGTAGAGATAAATTGTGGTGAATTTAAAGTGGAGAAAAATTTAAGATGAATATTGAATTTGAGGAGAATATAGAATTTAAAATAGTAATAGAAAATAGGCACAATTAGAAGGAATTAAGAATAATTAACCCATCATTTGAGAAATGAGCTGCCAGATAAGTGATGTGTTATTACGGGTATAATGACAGAATAAATAAAGAATAATTAAGGAAAATAATCTATGAGTAAATAAAACGCTGTACTTAAAGCTATTTCGTATTCGGATTGGGCACCAGAAAAAAAACGAAGTAATGAGGCGTAAGCTGAAAAAGTCATAGATATAGATGCAACGTAATCAACGAAGAAATAATTAGCAAGAAATAAATAGAAGTAAATAAACGAAAGAGAATAAGAAATAATAAGAAAATATTTTAATTTATAATTCCGGATTGGACACCCGGATACCTAGACGAATAAGAAGAAATGTGTCTACAATTTCTCCGGACTGTCATGCGGAAGAATAAATAGCGATGCATACAAAGATAAAACCAGTGTCTAGCCTTAGTAGGACGCACACGCCTAACTGCTGTATAGGTACTGGGATAAGAAAATAGGCTTATCATTAACTGGTACGTGCAGTAAGAGTCCGCTGCATATTATCAGCATGAGCAGGTACTGGAGTAGGTGCGCTCTAAAAATGCAGACGCACCAAAGACTATCAGATGCTCACTACAGAAAGCATATATAGTATGTGCAAAAGAGGGAGCACACAAAAAGCAAGTACACATAAAATGGGTACGAAAAAAAAAGGATGTGAAAGAGCACACGGCCGTTAATACAAGGCTTTCTGCTCGTGTCACAGAGGCACAAGTCCGTAATTCGTGAGGCTTTCTGCTGAAGAAGCACATGCCCTCAATTACGAGACTTTCTGTCTTATACACCTTTTCCTCTCATGAGGACGTAACCTTTAGTTCTTGAGAAAGTAATCTCTAGATGTAAATGTAAGAAATAATAAGTTAAAAAAATATGATAAAATGATGACAAGTGATAAAAAATTATAGTTAGTGATAAATTGAAATAATTAACAGGTTGATAGAAAAGTAAGAAATGAATAAATAGAATAGGAGTAGAATAAAAATTAATGATAATTGGATGTTTGAGATGCTCAACATTTGCATATATGTTCCTTAGGATTTAAAGTGAAGTGGATGATCCTTCAGAAGGCACTTTTTAGGCAGGTGTATTTTATGCGGTGATTATAATTATCATGATGTTACATAAAGAATAAAATATACAATAGTATTGGAATAAATAGATACTAAGAAATATATTTCTTGTTGATTGAGAATGGGATACATACGCATAAAAACAGTAACGGTTATACAAATACAAAATAAGTTGTAAATTCAAAATAATAGGGCCTACTGTTAAGATAATAATCTAAGATCAATATGTTTGATATAAGATTAAATTCTATATGATATTGTCAAAATTTACAATATGATGTTCGAACTGGCATAAAATTAATAAAAGGTTAATTATATCTATGATTTTTATTAAAAGTTAAAATCTAGTTAATTTCATTACTATGAATTGTAGA
>AYEL01078795.1:0-62205 GCA_000484575.1 Olivierus martensii
TTATTATTATTATTATTATTATTTCCACGCCTTTTTCTCTATAAAATTTGCATTTTAAATTCTAAGAATTGAAAATGTATTTAAATAGCAAATAATTTTAACAGAATCTAATTAAAATTATTATTTTTTTTCTTTTAATGGAAAAAAAAATCCAGAAAAGTGGATTTCTTAAAAAAAATTTGCGTAAATTTTCTATAAATTCTATTAAAATCAGAAAAGTTTCTGAATATTTATTAAAAAAAAAAAAATACTTCCTAGAATCAATTTGCATACATTAATTCTACAAAAGCTGTCGTAAATACCGGGAAGTTATTCGATACGTTACCGTATGTGTTGATATACAGAAGTGTAACATCCTGTTTTAATAATTGTTAAGAATTAAAAATAACCTATGACGTTTTTCTCATGACCTTCGGTGTTCGAGACAATTTTTGGGATAATTAAAAATAATTTTTGCACTGTTTCATCACTTTAATTTAACCATTTAAAATAACCATAACTGTATCTGTTTTGAAAATTTATTAGAACGTAAAAATAAAATCATAAAATACATTTTAATAGACGAATTTTCTTTTAATAATCATTTATTTGATAACAGATAACTTACAGTATAAATGGTAGTTCAGTAAATTAAAAAAAAAAAAAAAATTGAATAAATTACAAATTAATTTATGCGGAACAAACGAAGCGTTTTTTCTTATCAGAGAAAATACAGAAATCTGCAAATAAAAAATTTAATTAAAAAAATCAATAAATTAGTTATTGTCTTATATAATATATTAAAAATGTAAATGTGTGTTAAATCATTATTTTAATATTTAAATTATAATTTATATAAAATAATTCAGTGGCATTCCTAGCATTGGTGTCACCCGGTGCAGTAATTCATGATATCACCCTTTCTCTCTGATTATTATATAAAATGCTTGAGCATAACTTTCATCTATTGCTATACTCAAGTGACTTAACTAACAATATTTTCTTCACAAGTTTCTCAACAAACAAGAAATGACAGTTTTAAAAAGGGCTTACAGTTGTAAAGTTGGCAAAAATGTAACTTTTTAACATAATTTTGAAAACATTAAGTGTGTCACCTGGTGTGGGCCTACCCTCCGCACCTCCCTGGTGACGTCACTGAATAACTCGCTTTTTAAAAATATATTTATATAAATTTAAAAAGAATTTTTGGCATTAAAATCAAACATTTTTTCCCATTCTTTACTTTAGACAAGATTTTTTTTATAATCATTAATTTGTAAACTTTTGTGAAAAAAAAAAAAAAATATTTAGCTTTTAGCATCATTATTGATTTATAGTACTTAAATTTCACTTTGCAATTTATTATTTTATAAAAATAAATAATTCTAAGTTCTTGATGTAAAAAATGCTATTCGTGTGGAAAAGTATAGTTAAGGTGCTGATTTATAATTATTATAATTCAAAGATTATCAGTTATTGCATAAAATATTATTAAAATAAAGAAGATTACTCACCGTCTCCACTCTGGCAGGGACAAAAACGACTATACATTCCTCCTTTAACTTGTGCAGAAGTGCATCTTTTTTTCTTCAACGATTTAGCAGCACATTTTCGTCCGAGACGTTTTTTTCTAAGACAACATCCGCTGAAACATTCGCTGCTGTTGATACAACCTTCACCCAAACTTAAATTACTTCGAAACGGCTAAAATATAAACAAATATTTCATTATTTAAAATAATGAAATCAAAGAATTCCTAGACTTTTCACTTATTAATATCGAGTTAATTAATCGGATATCTCTCCATTATTACACTATAAGATAAATAGAAAAATGAGATAATAATTAGTGATATTGCATTATAAAAAAAAAAATAATTTTATAAAAGTGTTTTCGCGTTTTATAGATCCTTCTTTACGTTTGATTATAGCAGAGGATAAATAAAAAATATTACCTCAAAAAATATCATTTTATAAAGAATTATACTTATTATTTATCCGGAAAACATATTATTAGCTTTTCTCTTACAGTATTATAAAAGTATTTATCATTTTTGTTTAATTATCAGCATAAAGCATAGTTTTTATAGACACAGTATTAAGTATATGTATAAAATATAAGCATATACCGTGTTTGTTGGCTTACCTTAAATTTGTAACGTTAAATTTAAGATAAAAACTTTAAAAAATTTATTATTAATGTAATTGAAAATTTAAAATTTATTAAAAATAACAGCCAAAAAATAATAAAGGTAAAGGATTATTAATTGTACTATTTTAGCATTATTCAACTTCAGATTCATTATTGATATGATCGTCTTTACCTTCAATATGATCTTAATAATCGATTAAAAAAATAAGTCGATTAAAATGCATAACTAGAATTCACTTATTACTCCAAAACAACCTGTTAATTATTAGAAGCTGTGTTATGTGTAATAATATCCGGTTATAACAGATAATTAGTAATGTAGTTAACGAACTAAACTAATTATCCTTTAACTATATTTTGCTGCTTGTCAACTTCTCGGTTTTCGCATGTATTATCACTTTTGGTTTATAAGATGCAGGAATATTTTTAAAGATATTTATATGGAAAAAATGTGCTTGTTATAAGCCGAAAAAAATTATATATTATACAGCACCGTGTAATTTACATATGATCCTAAACACTTCAAAATTAGTAGATACTGTATATAATTTATTTAATTAAGAACAGTTTCTGATATACATTTATGTGCCGATATTTTTGGGACTCTATTGTTTATTACCTGACAAAGATGGGAAGCAGCATCTAGAAAAAACTGTGGATGAATTGATTGCTAGATAATCAAAAAATAAAAGAAATGATTTTGCACGATAATTTTTGTAAATACTGTATAATTTTCTATTGTACACATGTGACAAGTGATATTAAAGATAGTAACTATTTTTGAACAGCCATCATCTTTTATATAAATCTAAGAATTGATAGACTTGTTTCTATTCAGTATTAGTGAGTTATTAATCAGTACACGTATACGATTCTACACGTATACATAACACAAAATATACGAGTCAAAATATGTGTAAAGGGGCCTTAAATTAGTCTAGGCTGAAAAATTTCTCTAGGGAGCCCTGCACGTATTAGATAACAAGAAACAATTATTTTATATAAAATTTATTTTCTTTAAGATATTTTATGATGGATAATCTGATAGACGAACAAAAATATAATAATATTTTTATAAAAAATAGCTTAGAATATTTAAACTAAATTTTTATAATGAATAAAACGTTAATGAGATTGGAAAAAAAAATAATAATAATAATAATAAAACTTACAATAATTGAACCGTCAAAGCTTATAGCTCGTTGTTCCAGATACATATCATCATCATCGTTCGCCAACAACATGGTTATTCCAATCAAAAGCAAACCAAATATCAAAATTCTGCGAGCCATGATTGTTTCCATACTTGACTTTATCAAAATTTGCGTCTAGATTTTAAATCTGTTCTTTGTACCAAAGACTGACGGTTAAATGAAGGAGTCAAGGACTAGTATATCGTATAGCAGTCAAAATAAATAATAGCTGTGACTAATGCTTATGATTAGTTCTGCGCATTTTTTAATTAAAGTACTTTAAAAAATATTGTATATCATAAAATTGATCTTAACAGAAATTTTTATTAATAATTTATTTTTTATGATTTTTATCAGAAGTCACGGTAACTGTAAATAATTTTAAATTCTCGATTTGATTTCATCTTTTATATGAATCTAAGAATTGATAGACGTGTTTCTATTCAGTATTAGTGAGTTATTAATCAGTACACCGTATACGATTCTACACGTATACATAACACAAAATATACGAGTCAAAATATGTGTAAAGAAACTTCTGATAATCAAAGAAATCAATTAACACAAGAGTTTTGTATTTTGATTTGATTTATTTTTATTATTTGTTTAATTATAATTTCAGTTTATTGGAAGAAGGAATTAGAATTCCCAACTCGAAATTTCGAATTAATCATTTCATGGTACCAAAGTTCAATAGACTAAATGTAACTATTCGTTCTTTTCCGACTCGCTTATTTCTTAGTAGATATATTGATGTTGTATCTGAATTTTTATATCTAGATATTTCAGCTTTTAAAAATAAGATAAATTACTATACCAAGAATGGAGAATGGTCCTATTAACTTGGACCAATTCGAGAATAATGCTTAATAATTATTTATGTGCGAATTGTTTATATTATATTAATATATTTAATGTGTCGAGCGAAGATTAATCTTATTATTATAATGTATTTTCATGATGAATGTTAACCTTTATAATGTATTTTTGTGATTGAATGTTAACTTTTATAATGTATAATTGACGGCTGTGATGCAATGTTGATTGCTAAAGCTATTGTAAATAAATAAATTAATATACAAAACCATGCAAAAATAGCATCGACATGTATTCTCGCATTTTCAATCATTCATCAATGGCCAACATAAATGGAAAGCAGTCGATTAGTTCCTTCTACAACTCTTCTAATGTCAATAAAGGAAATTCGCTTGTGTTACAGCCAAATTGAAACGTCATTGTTCATTTTCATTTTTCTGAGAATTTTATTTCTACTATAAATAGATGAAACTTTATATTAATTTTGCTCTTTTTAAAATGTCCGTCTTTAGAGAGATTTGACTAGTAAAAATAGGAAATTTTTCATTTTTATGTTATTATCGTTGAGCTATTATTTAAACACAAAATAAATAGAACTATGAATTTTTGTTTGAAATACAATAATAAATTTCTGGATAGATTTTGTAATCTTTTCACGGGATTCCAAAACAGATTACTAGATCTTCATTCTTCAGTTATCGACCGATGGTCTGATGATGTATTCCTAAGTATATAATCGTTTCGTATTTCTAAAGTTAAACAGATGGTAGTATAAAATAATTAAAAACAATTAAAAAACAAACACATTTTTCAATTTAAGCCAATTTATTGTCATAAATGAACAATATTCAAATTACAAATTCGGACAACGCAAGTTATCCAAATAAGCCCCCGATTAGACCGGATAAGATTTTAATTACCTGATCAATAAGGCCACCGAGTCCACCAGATGAGCCAAATAACTTACATATATCATCGAGCAAGCCATCTAATAAATTATCTAAAATCTCCCGCAAACATTCAAGATTAATATTTTCTAGCAAATCATTTATAGCTTTCACTAGACCATCTTTGGTGGTCAAACTTCCATTTAAAAAATTTAAAATAAAT
This sequence comes from Olivierus martensii, assembly GCA_000484575.1. Classification (NCBI taxonomy): domain Eukaryota; kingdom Metazoa; phylum Arthropoda; class Arachnida; order Scorpiones; family Buthidae; genus Olivierus; species Olivierus martensii. Next base: position 5,250 of record AYEL01078795.1, read on the forward strand.
TTAATCAAACTCTGTACGCCCTCACAAGTTAACGCGCTAATATCGATTTGAAGAAGGCACTTAAGCAGCTTTAAAAGTGAAGGTAATAGACCCGTCATTTCCAAGTGAGTTATGACACAGCTCAGTCGATCTAAAACGCACTTTACGACGCCAATAACAGTCTGATTAATAGTGTTATTATTTTCTTCACAAATCTTTCCTAAAATATCGCTGATAATACCTAGTGTTGGGCATTCTCCACAGGTATTTGAACGTCGAGACAGGTGTGAAGATTTCGAATGGACGAAAAATCTAACTTCGGAACTTCTTACAGGACTTCTTCCAACGTCATCCCGACATTCATCAGTTAGAATACCTAAACATTCCGTGAAGTTTAAACACTAAAATGGGAGAATAAAAAATAAATTATAAAAGAATTATATAGAGTGGATCGGGGGAAGATGGTTATCGGGGCGAGATGAGTATTTTTCTCTAGTTCGTTAATCTTTCAACAGATAACGATAATAGGTGGTTTACTATAACCTCCTATAAGCCCGCGATTATCAGATTATCAATTACTCGCATTAGAAATAGAAAAGTTTCCGTTCCTTCTCGATTAAAATATTAATGGAGTGAATATTATATATACAAAGAAGATTTTGGTTCTAAGGATTTGGTTTGACTCGAAATTATCTGTTAGATATCACATTGAATATATCGAGAAACAACTTAAGATAAGATCAGGGATTATTTTTAGAAACCTTTTTTATTTAAAGCTCAGCTATATTAAGAGATTAATTTTTTCTGCATTTATACTGCCTGTGGTCGATTATGGAATAATTATATGGTCCTCAACACCTAAGACTTACCTTCAAAGAATTTCGAATATTTTGGAAAGATTTAAGTGGACAGTTATTAAAACTTCTGATGATCAAAGAAATTGGCTGAATAGTTATAATTCAATTAACACAAGAGTTTTGTATTTTGATTCGATTTATTTTTATTATTTGTTTAATTATAATTTCAGTTTATTGGAAGAAGGAATTAGAATTCCCAACTCGAAATTTCGAATTAATCATTTCATGGTACCAAAGTTCAACAGACTAAATGTAACTATTCGTTCTTTTCCGACTCGCTTATTTCTTACTTGTTAGTAGATATATTGATGTTGTATCTGAATTTTTATATCTAGATATTTCAGCTTTTAGAAATAAGATAAATTATTATACCAAGAATGGAGAATGGTGAATGTTGAGCGAAGATTAATCTTATTATTATAATGTATTTTCGTGATGAATGTTAACCTTTATAATGTATTTTTGTGATTGAATGTTAACTTTTATAATGTATAATTGACGGCTGTGATGCAATGTTGATTGCTAAAGCTATTGTAAATAAATAAAATAAAATAAAAAATAAATAATTCTATTTTGCATATACAGTCAAACCCCGATAAGACGCCATCATCCATTTGAGGACGATTTTGACTGGTTGGCGGTTTATCGAAAACACGTGTAGTATAGAAATGAAAATGAACCCTCTAATTTTATAAAATAAAAAATAAATAATTCTATTTTGCATATACAGTCAAACCCCGATAAGACGCCATCATCCATTTGAGGACGATTTTGACTGCTAATTGGGTTGGCGGTTTATCGAAAACACGTGTAGTATAGAAATGAAAATGAACCCTCTAATTTATTAAATTTAATAAAATACAGTACATTTATAATTAGCATTCAAACTTAACATTTCTAAAAAAACTTGTTTACAGTACGTATCGTTTATGTACAGTACTATACAGGGTAAAGAAAAACTTCGTAAAATTTTGTGAACTGATAGGGGACCTCGAAACAAGTCGAAAATGTCTAATGAACATATGGTTTAAATGGCAACGTTTCTGAGTTATAACCCTTTAAAACTAGCCAATCACCATCGAGTTTACAAAGCTTCACCTCGAAAGAAGTCGAAAATGTCTAATGAACATATGGTTTAAATGGCAACGTTTTTGAGTTATAACCCTTTAAAACTAGCCAATCACCATCGAGTTTACAAAGCTTCACGACGCGTCGCGTTGCCACGACGCATCGCATTGCGTCGTGGAGCTTACTACCCGGTAGTAAGTAGGAGAACGTGAACGCGACGCGTATCACGCTTTGTACTCTATGGTGATTGGCTAGCTTTAAAAGATTATAAATCAAAAACGTTGCCATTTAGACCATATGTTCATTAGACATTTTCGACTTGTTTCGAGACCTCCTATTAGCACACAAAATTAACGAAGTTTTTCTTCACTCTATTGAAAACATTGTCATCTGCTGTTCTGATCTCTAATTTGAGTTCTCTGTAAAACAACAATGTAGATAACTTATTGTACATTATCTTTATTTGTTCGGTACGGGATAAACGATGTTTCGTTCTTACGATCTTAAATTTTCTACAACTTAGGTGAGAACCTTTAACCGTTAAAATAAAAAATGCCGACCTCATTTGAATGGACAATCGACGCTTGTGAAAGAAGAAGTTTAATTATAATATCATACATGACATCACTCTTAATTCATTACTATATTTAATTTAGTAAAATTAATGTAAAAATAAACTTAAATTTAATAATTATATTTTTTCTAATTATTAAAATTCCGTTTAATATAATGTTTGAATTTATAAATTTAGGTTCAGTTGCATTAATAATTCCTTTCTAATAGAGTTTAATAATTTGATAACTGTTTCAGAGAAAGATTTTTTAAGAATTTCGTTGCCTCAAAACGAATCCGTATGATTCAGAATTGAACCCATTCCGCACTTTCCTGATTTCTTTTCGACTTCACGGAGATTCAACAGACCATCAAATATAGAGTACAAAGAACTTCCCATCTACAAAAAAAAACAGGAAACAGTTATCATTTTCAATCAAATTATTTTAAAATATTTATGAAAATGATTACATAATAGGATCATAATCACCTTGATCGGAAATTTCTTGGTAACGTATACGTATCCAAGTAAATTAAAACATAAAGATATCTTCCCGAATCTCTTCGTGAAATTTAAAATCTATTTTTTTTTTTTAAATTTTTATATAAATTGTAATATTCAAAAAGTATTACATAAATATAAAAGAATAAAAACTTTACTTTTAATTTGAATCTTAAACTAAATTCGCATGCAGCAAATCTTCTAATTTCTTGTAAAGAATTCTGCATCTAAAAGGAAATTAATTTTATTAATGTGGCCATATATTAATAATTTTCATAAATAATTTAACAACTTACAGCAGCCGTTAATGAAGAAAACATAAAACCACAAATAACGGAAGAAATACAACAAAGTATGAACAATAAAATAGTTGTAAATTTTAGATCGTAACTCATTTCAACAAATAAAATGTTATAGCAACTGAGGCCGGTTTCGAGCAGAAGTATAAAATATATTATCGTAAGAGAAAAACTGTAGTTTGAATTAAAAAATTCTAGATATTCCCACAAATCTGCATGCTGAATCATTATTGTTTCTAACTCATATGCAGGATTACCAATTTCTAAGTGTAATAACGACAGATTTTCGGATGTTCTCAAAAATGACTGTTTAAGGAAAATACCCACCGACAATAATATGAATGCGAAGTGACATAATGCACCAACAATTAATATCATCCAAATATTCATTTCTATACTGCAGATCAGTCCTTCGTAAGGAATGGAATTTCTCGAATCGAAACCAGAATAGTATACTATAATATTCAATATTTGAAAAATTAAAATTACAGTAAAAAGAAGACTCATGAACAAAAATTGGAGCTTGTCGAGCATTATCGACAAACGAACTTTATCTAAATTATTGAAATTTCTGAATTTTATAAACGGTGTGATCTGAATTCTTCTAGTCAATATTACTGCAACAACAATGCCAAAAGCGAAAAGCGTGAGTGCGATTTTGCTGAAAATCGCATTCTTACACAATATATCGTATACGCTAACACAAGGAACTTTCTGGCCAACCGTAGGTATTGATTGTAAGAAAAATAACAAGAAACGTTCCCATAGAAAAAAATCTATAATTCGAAAATAATAACATTTAAAATTTTCAATAAGAAATCTATGAACATTTCGATTTTGACATTGGCAAGGAGCAAAAATCTCTAACCCAAATACCATTGCTACGGAGACACTCGGTTCCAAGAAACATCTCAAACAAAATCCCGAATTATTATTCATTGCGACTATAACTGAAAAGTTTTAAAAAATATTTGACGAATTCCACTGATATTAATTTTTGGAAAGATTCTCATCAGCCAGATGTTAAGACCATCTAAAGTGTTTCAGATGGCGAACAACGATTTAACTGAAAAGAGACGAATGAAGACACCGTCTTTTGAGATAATTGAGATTATTAAAAGTCAATTTAAACAAATATCTTTCCCTATTTACTTGAATATATACTCCAAGTTCCTTTATTTGATTATTTATTTGATTATATCCGAAATTTGAAAACGGTATTGTTTATTTTTAATCAACTCCAACGATGATATTGTTTGAAAATCGATAATAGTATATAGTTCTCGAATGTGAAACGAATATAGTAAACTTTAAATATTACTAGGAATAATTTTCGATTATTTATATTTGTTATAAAAGGTTAATATTAAGTATCGATCGAAGAATTTAATTAATCGAATCTACTGATCAATGAAATTTATTAATAATATTCACTGATCAATGTTATTTATTAGTAATATTCAACTGAGCTTTTGATTAAAGTTTAAATTTATTGTTATTTTGTATCGAACGGATTATGGTTACATGTATTATTTAAGACCGTGACACACTTTACGCGATGCTAAGCGAAGCAAAGATGACAGAAAAATTTGCATCCTTCGCTTCGCGTTGCGCTGCGCCGCAGCCTGTCTACATTGCACCGAGTCATTTCTCATGTTTCATGGATTTGCCGGTAGTGGTCATTTGCGAGGTGTGGTTGATTTGTAATTAGAAAGAAGTAATTCGTATATTTTCAGTATTCTTTTAATCTCATGTAATGTAGACATGATCTTTTTGTACTTCCAAGTATATAAAACATTCGTTTGTATTGGTTGATTGCTTCCTTCGAGTCTTGCCGCACTGTATTGTTTCAGCATGCCAGTATTCTTTTAATCTCATGTAATGTAGACATGATTTTTTTGTACTTCCAAGTATATAAAACAATCGTTTGTATTGGTTGATTGCTTCCTTCGAGTCTTGCCGCACTGTATTGTTTCAGCATGCTGATTGGTAAAAGTTCATTTTTTCGATCTCGTTTCGCGGACTACGCGCGTTAACTAGAGCAGCCGTACGGGAAAAGCTAGTCCAAGACACATTGAAAACGCGTAATCGCGCGAAGTTGCTTTCCTACGCTTCGCTTCGCATCGCATTCAATGTGTCACGGCCAGTACAGTCAAACTCCGATAAGACGCCAACATCCATTCGGCGACGATTTTGATAAAACGTAATATTGATATCGTTCATTCAAATAACATATTACAGTCAAACCCCGATAAGACGCATCCATTCGGCGACGATTTTGATAAAACGTAATATTGATATCGTTCATTCAAATAACATCCCTATAAACAAAGTTACGTGAAACAAACATTGAATGAATATAATTTTTTTTAATATTTGAATATGAACTTAACGTTGAGTAATAATGTTCAGAAAATGTTTTAATTGCTTAGTGTTGGCTAAACGTTAGTTTCGAACATTATTAAAGCGTAGTACGACATCGTTCCGTCATTTAAAATTACAAAATAATTTATATCTTAATAATAATTCATTATACTTCATTTAAATTTCCTGCTTTTATTTTTTAACTAGCTGTGTATTTGCATACATATACAAGGTGAAGAAAAACTTCGTCGTAAAATTTTGTGTACTGCTAGACGGCACGAAACAAGTCGAAAATATCTAATGAACATATGATCTAAATGGCACCGTTTCCGAATTATAATCCTTTAAAACTAGCCAATCATCATCCAGTACACAAAGCGTCACTACGAGTCGCATTGCGTCACTCTCTATTCACTATCGGATAATAAGAAGGCGACCGACGCGTTTGGCAACGCGACCCGTCGTGACACTTTATGTACTCAATGGTGACTGGCTGGCTTTAAAGGATTATAACTCGAAAACGAAATTTTCTTCACCCTGTATAATTTTTATGGAGTTAACATTAAATTTAATTTTTATGGAGTTAACATTAAATTGTTTAATTTATGTCATGTTCATTTTACTACCTCTGTTCTTCGAATATCGCAACCCAGGGCTGGGGAGTCGGTTTCGACAATAACTTTCTCATTGCTCATAATTTATTGGTTTTAAATGTAAAAAAATTATTAAATAATTATTTTCTTTTTCAAATGAATAAATAATTTTTTCAGTAATAAATATTAAATAAAAATGTGTTCTAAAAATTAGCAGCATTTGTATGTGTTTACTGTCAGAGGAATCAGTGTCGGCACATTTTCCTGCCGATACCCCAGCCCTGATCGCAACCAATTGCCTAGTGGTATATATGTAAAGGAATGTTTCATCATTTCTTACTTCTTGCATTCTCACTGCATCTGAAATCATATTAATTAAAATATTGAAATTCTACAATAACACTACATTAACATAATACAGTCAAACTCCATTAAGACGCCACCATCCGTCCAGCAACGATTTTGGCGGCTAACCGGGGTTGGCGGTTTAACCAAAACACGTGTAATATAAAAATGAAAATGAACTTCGAATTTATTAAATTTAATAAAATATAGTACATTTATATTTAACATTTTTAAAAACTATACATTTTACAGTATAATATATGTACCGTATACGTACAGTACTATGTAGAAAACATATCCATTTGCTGTTCTGATCCTCTACTTTCAGTTCTCTTACAGTACATAGCTTACTGTACAGTATCCTTATTTGCTCGGCACTCAATAAACGATGGAAACGATCTGGTTCTTATGATCTTAAATTTTCTAAACCTAGGTATGAACCAGGCTTAATAAAAATTTTTTAATTTTATTTATATGAAAAATTTATGCTTAAAAGTATTTAATTTGATGAAAATAAATGAAAAGTTGTATTTTTCTTTATGAACTGTATATTGTATATAACAAATACTTTAGAAAATACTTAAAATTTTTATGCCGCGTGGTAAAGCTGTGGCTTATACACTGGAGGATCCGGGATCAAATCCGAGTCCCACACCTCCACTTTTTCAGGAAGAGCTCGGATTGTTGAACTCCATCATTCAATCATCCAGTTAACTCCATCATAAGTGTTGGCCAGCCTGTGATGGACTCTCTAAAAGGTCGCCCCAAATAGAGAATATATATGAAGATATGACGGCTTAACAAAATAAACCTAACATAACTTAAAAATGTTTGTAGATATGTAATCACATTTCATTCGAAACTGTACAGTATTCTTATTTGCTCGGTGCTCAATAAACGATGGAACCGATCTGGTTCTTACAACCAGGGCTGAGGAGTCGGTTTGGCAATAACTTTCTCATTGCTCATAATTTATTGGTTTTAAATTTAAAAAATGTATTAAATAATTATTCGAACATATTGTTACACCAAAATCACACATTGGATATTTCTTAGAGTACATGAAAACATATAATTATTCAGAAAATTAATTACAATAAACTCCTGATAAGACGCCACCATCTGTTTGGGAACGATTTTGGCGGTTAATCGGAGTTGGTTTATCGAAAAAATTTGTGTGGTATAGAAACGAAAACGAATTTCGAATTTATTAAATTTAATAAAATACCGTACATTTATATTTAATATCCAAATTTAACAAGCAGCAGTGATTCTAATCCAGTGTTCCCCCGAAACCTTGATGTTCCGCGAACATATTACAAATGTTTCGCGAAATTATGAAAGCGAGGCCTACTTGAATGACCTTAGCGTATTGCGCAGTACGCATTTTATAACGTCGACAAGTTTCAACTTGCATTTTCGAATAAACTATTAAGCAGGTTTAACAACAAAAAACACTTTAGATTTTGTAACAGTTTTCGACACCATATTTGTGTCAGGTAGGCTTTTCAACATTATTGAACATAAAAACTAAAAAAATGCGAAAGTTTAGGAATATTGATGAAGATATGAGTGTATCTGTGTCACATATTAGACCTGACATTGCTCAAATCTGCAAAAGACATTCAGACATCGCATTAAATTTAATTTTAGAAATGATCCATTCTTCTAAAAGAGTTAGTTACAGTTCTTAAGAATATATGTTTTTTTTAATGTTTTTACTTTTATTTTATGTGTAATGTAAATTTTATTAAAATACATGTTCATGCAGGGTGTTGGCCAGCCTGTGATGGACTCTTTTAAATAAATAATGTTTTTACTTATGTGTTTTATTCACCCTTTTTAAATAATGTTTTTACTTTTATTTTATGTGTAATGTAAATTTTATTAAAATACATGTTCATGCATATTTTTGTTGTTTGTTTTATGATCTTAGTGATATAATGTTCCGGAAATTTTCTTTTTAATCAAAAGTATTCCGTGAAGAAAAACTTCATCGTGAAACTTTGTGTACTGATAAAGGGCCTCGAAACAAGTCGAAAATGTCTAATGAACATATAATCTAAATGGCACCATTTTCCAGTTATAACTCTTTAAAGCTAGCTAATCACCATCGAATACACAAAGCGTCACGATGAGTCGCGTTGCCAAGACACATCGTATTGACTCGCTCTCCTATTTACTACCGGGTAATAAGAAAGTAAGCGTCGCAACGCGACGCGTCATGACGCTAAGACGTACGCGTTGCTAAGACGCGTCGCTCCATGATGCTTTGTGTCGCAACGCTTACAACAAAAATACACAAAGCGTCGTGACGCTTTATGTATTTTTTTTTCTTGAGTTTTCATTTTATTCAAACAAAACTCAATATTTTTTAATTTTTACCCCCTTGCTATATTATTTTATAATTTTGCCTATAAACCGTTTAGAACTTTCTATGAACTTTATTTACGTATTAATTCGGTAAAATAAATATTTGTAGTAATCAAAATTTTACTCTTCAAATCTAGTTTATTACGGCTTATATTTATATATATGTTTACATTAAAATTAATTCAATTAAATTCGAAACTACGATATCGAATCAATCATTTGGAAAAATTTCTTCTAAGCAAATATTGTTTGTTTATGATATTTCTTGATTGTTTACCTTAACTTAGGTAATCGAAAATTATCTAAATTAAATAATCATAATTAACAGTTTAATTTATTTAATTATTCAGTTATTAAAAGGAAACATAAGTTTTAATAATTGGAATAATTTTATGAAAATACGTTTTATTCTGCTGCTTCTATGACAATTTTTGTTTAATCTGAAGTCAGAAAGTGCTTTATTTTTATGCATGTAATTTTATTTTAGTTTTATTCCGCTGCTTCTATGACAATTTTTGTTTAATCTGAAGTCAGAAAGTGCTTTATTTTTATGCATTTCTTACTAATATTGCTATCAATTTTTTAAAAATATTTCTGGGAAAATTTCTTCTATTAAGTATACGGGTTTATAAAATCAAGAATCAGGAAAATTATCTACTTATCGATTAATACAGCGGATTCCCGTACAACGCGGGGAATATGTACCGCGTTATACGAGACATATGTTATCAGACGATTATATGCAAATATAAACTTGTCTGTGAGTGTCAGGACTATGAAATGTACGCCAGTTTCACATAAAATCTTACTGTGTGCAGAGTGTTAATTAACATACTTGTCTGTGAGTTTCAGAACTATGAAATGTACGCCAGTTTCACATAAAATCTTACTGTGTGCAGAGTGTTAATTAACAAGTTTTAAAAATTTCTTTTAGTGAAAGAAAAACAAAACAGAATGGAGGTAACATAAATTTTAAAAATTGTTATATATAAGTAGACTCACAAGTCAGTACAAAACATCTTGACCCCGTATAACACGATCTCCGCAAATGCGGCTGGTATAATTCTAGAGAAAAGTCAGAGCCACATTTATACTTTTGGAGGACCTCGGCGCAACATCATTATGAGGCCCCAAAGTAAGAATTCTATTTCAATTTCACTTATGAATTTAGTATAGTAATTCCGGGAAAGTTGCTACGTACGGGATAGATTTCTCACCCTCGCTAATTTAGGCAGCTGCCTACAGAATGCACGCAGACTTCAATTTCACTTATGAATTTAGTATCCTATTTTAAAATAAGCACTTTATTTTGCAAGTATAACTGGGCTGTTTTTTTATACTAGTTATGAGGGGTAAGGTTTTAAAATGTGGCCCATATAGAGTAAGACCCCAGCTTGAGCCTAATGCGTCTTTATGGTAAATGCGGCACTGAGAAAAGTTGTTAAAGTTGTGACGGAAACGAAATAAACATCATTTGGTTTCTATTACAATCAACAGATATAACTAACGTTAAAAAATTTAACCTACGCGTTATATGGGACTGTTTGCATGAGTGCTAGTCCCAATTTTTTCGTCGTGTTATAATAGGAGAAAACATTATACGGAAGTTTAATGTATTTTAATTAATTTGTTAATTTTTTCCCCTCATGAAAATGAAACATGATGTGTTTTTCAAGGTAATAAATTAAAACATTATAAAATTTATTGTAAAGAAAACGAATTTCAATAGATATAAACTAAGTATATCTTGTTGAGTAGAATTTAATACTGTAAATGTTTGAAGTATGTTTTTGATGACAAACTAAAAACGGTGTCATGTTCAGATGTTTTTTTCAATATAGTTTAATAACAAACTGAAAAGCTTTCTGAGGTATATTTTGCCAATAAAGTTTTTCCAAAATACAAACTAGTCATCCATAGATATAAGTTTATGTTCTTAAAATATATTTAAAAAAATATATATTTCTAATTTTATCAAATATTTATAATTTAATCAAATAAATTTAATCATTTCTCTCTAAACATAAAAGTAGTTAATATAAATCAATAACTGTTTTATAAAAAAAAAAAACGAGAAGCAATTTCTAAGATAGATGCAGGAGATATTTCTTTTCGAGAAGCAGAAAGATACTATGGGGTACCTGCAAGAACTATTAAAAGGAGGATGGACATGAGTTAAATTGGCTGTTTTCCAATTTGTAATTTTGAATTCTAATGAAACAGGCCTAAACTTCGCCTACGTTAACAGAGGATGGACATGAGTCAAATGGGCTGTTTTCCAATTTGTAATTTTGAATTCTAATGAAACGGGCCTAAACTTCGCCTACGTTAACTGACTTTCTTATTTTTCAACTTGTACTGTATTTCTATAAAATTATTTATTAAATTCGAGATATTTTAAAACTGTCAATATAAACAGATTTGGTCAGTAAAACAAATTAGTATCAATATTCTATTATGTAGTTTCCAAAATTTGGTGTGTGCACTCTAGGAGTGCGTAGGAAATTTTAAGTAGTGTGCATTTTTTTTTCTTGTCATGACTGTTTTATGGAGTGTAATTATTATTATATACTGATACGTGTCATTTTTCTTTACTGGTAAAGGAGTGCGCCATTAAAAAAGTTTGAGAACTTCTACTAAATAGTATATGTTTTCTCAGTGGCGTACCCAGAGAGGGGCGAGGGGGGCAGTCCATTCCAGGCACCAAGCTGAATAAGGGGCCAAGAGCATAGAATATCATTACCGTTAACCAGATATTTGTATAATTTTCAGTTCTTAAAAATTATCTAAGAAAAAGCGTGTTGAAAGTTAAAACAGATGCATTTTTTGGAGGGGGAGAGGAGCCAAAAAATGTCGCCTCGGTTATCAAACGTTCTGAGTACGTCATTGAGTTTTCTGTTTCTCATTATTAAGTTATAGAATATAATATGTTAATTAACAGCTGCTAGCATATTCAATGATAGTAGTTTTATAAATTATGGAGAAAATATAACAACAGATTTCTGCAACAAAAGTTTTCAGTTTTTTTTTTTTATATTGTGTAGTCCGATATAGATCTTACCAGATGATTTAAATATAAATGTTGTCAGGAACAAGTAGGACAGAGGTCACGCGTAATACTTATGAACTTCCTGTATACACAGTACAGTATATGAAATTATAAGTTATTCGTTTATTAACCAATCAATCCAGACTGAAATTACTATAAAAGTCTGCCAGTTTTTTTTTAATTTAAGATCAATTTATAGTTCAAAGTGCTGCGTTTAATCAGAAGTCTGTGTTGCGTAATGTTTATTTTCTCCAAGCATATGTATATACACTTTTATTTATTATCACACATGGTTTCTCAGAATTTTTAATATTAATAAAGCTCTTTAATCTCTGATATTTTAAATATTATAAATACAAATATTATATTAATAATATGTCGCAATTCTTGTGCTCAAGTAATAATTTTCGTATTCGAATTAATTTTCTTTTTTTGTCATTTAAAAGTAAAAATATTAATTTTGATTTTTTTTCTCTATATACAATTATTATTTGTTTAAATCGGCACAAAACATACTTTAAAAATTGTACATAATTATCTCCTTAACAGCGACAGACGTTTCATAATTAGCAGCGAGTAACACACTAGTTTTTAATACATAGCGCCATCTAGTAACAAAATAACAAAATTGATTTTTTTGCAAATTATAAGTTAAAATAATTAAATTAAGATGGGACAAAACCCGAAAATTCCCAGAAGAAATTTGTATGCTATGACACATAACTTGTCCAAATCTATTCGACCATTCTAAAATTATAGGTTACAAATAAAGATTTTCAATTTATCATGGAGTAAATCTGTAAATCTATATTTATAAAGTTTATCGTTTATTTATGCTTATATTATATTAATTTAGCAATCTATAAAAAATTCTATTAAATGTTCATACTGAAAAATTGGATAAAGACCTTTATTATATTTTATTGAAGGAATAGTTTCATATGATTCAGAATAAAACAGTTCATTTTCTTTGATCTCACTGTTAGAAAATATCGTAAAAAGTTATGATTATATTTTAAAATAGGTACTATATATTTTAAATAGCGAAAAAATTCGTCCGGATGGCCGCATGATAAAGCCAACACCTCCAATTTTTTTCAGAAGAGACCCGGACCCGGCTGTTCGTCGCATTCTTCAACCATCCGGTTGACCCACCCCATCATGAGTGTTCTATGAGTGTTGGGCTCTATAAGTGGTTACCGCCAGATACAGTATATCCCTCGTATACGGTAGCTTACCCAATAAATAAATTTTTCAAAAGAAACTAAATTTATTCAGAATGCCCAAGATAAATGTAGCCATTCTTAACCTTATTTAATATTCTTTTTACGATGCTTTTCTGATCGTATTTGAAAACAATTTTCAGAATAATGAATGAAAATTCAAATAATATTTCAGTTTAAAAAATTTCTGTCATTTATAATTCGCTTAAATAAAGTCTGCTTTTGTAGGAGAAATTGGTTTACAAATCGCAATTTTTCAAAAAATTTTGCCTTCCATAAGGAATGTGTTTCGTCTTTAAGGCATCTTATCTGTAACTAGTCACATACTTGCAGATTAAATCCATTACGTTATTTTTATTTGTTCTATCTCTAAATCTTTTCTACTATCGTTTGATCTCGGTTATTGTAGGACATCATCTCAATCAATTCACTGATGTTTTAAAAATTCCTTCTTCTCATCAAAGTCGTTTGATCTCGGTCATTGTAGGACATCATCTCAATCAATTCACTGATGTTTTAAAAATTCCTTCTTCTCATCAAAGTGTTTTTCTTCTGTCAGTATTCGGTCACAGTGTGCCATTTCTACAAATGGCTCAATCTACTTTTTAATGCATTACGTCTTTTTTTGTTCCTATTTAAATACTTTTCTTCTGTCTTTGATCTCAGCTATTTGGGCTCGATTAGAATCGATTTAATTACTTTTTAGACGCTCCCTCCTCTGCGCATTCCTTCTTTTTTTTTCAATAAGATTTTCTGCATTTCGGAGTCACCGTGATGAGCCAACTATAAGAACTACTAACCCACCATTTAAACCATAACGTCGTTTTTTCTTCCTTCTGATAAATATTTCTTCTGTCGTTTGATCTCTGCCACAGTAGGCAATCTCTAGAATCGAATCAATTATTTTTTATTCTCTCCCTTCTCTGCCCATTAATTTTTCTCTTCAAAGAGTTTTTGCCCTTCGGAGTTGGCCACGGCGTGCTAACTTAACGATCAGCTTACCTATCTTTAAATCCGTTATGTCTTTTTTCCATCTCAAAATCTATTCTTCTATCATTTGAACTCGGCCACAGTACGATACGTTCACAATCGACTAAATGACTTTTTTAATTCCTCCCTCCTCTGCCCATTCCTTCTTCCTTTCAAAGAGTTTTTCTGCGGTTCGGAGCCGGATATATTGGGCCATCACAACAAACCGCTCACCGACATTTAAATCCATTTCCTCTTTTTTCCTTCTCAAAATCTATTCTTCTGTCATTTGATTTTGCCACTGTAGGATCTCTTCAGAAGATACTCAATGATTATTTAATCCCATCTTTCTTTCCCATTCTTTTCTTGATATTTTTTTTTCATGAAAGACTTTTTCTACCGTTCAGAGTTGGTCACGGTGGGCCATCTCAACGAACGGCACACCTACGTTTAAATCCATTATATCTGTTTTCCTTTTTCATATGTATTCTTTTTCGTTTTATCTAGCCCACATTAGATGATCTCTAGAATCGACTCAATTATTTTGTAAGTCCTCCCTCCACTGTCTATTTCTTCTTCTCTTCTTAAAGGTTTTCTGCCGTTCGGATTTGGCTATGGTGAGCCATCTCAACGAATGGCTCATCTATGTTTAAATCGTTTACGATTTTTTTTTTTTTGTTCTTTTTCAAAACTTATTCTTCTCTCGTTTGCTAGGACATCTTCTCAATCGACTCACTAATTTTTAATTCCTCCCTTCTCTGTCCATTCTTTCTTTTCCTCTAAAAGTTTTCCTGTCATTAGGAGTAAATGTTGATAAAAGTTACCTAATGTTGTTCCGTATAATCCTGCGTCGTAAGACGGATTTCGATACATTTGGCCTTTCTTCCTAATCTGTAAAATCTATAAATGTAATCAAATCTTTTGTTTGCGTATGAGATGGCATTTAACAGAATTATTCAAATTTGATCCATTTTTTTAAGCAAATAAAAAGTATATATTTTAATATTTATTTAATCCTGAATTTCATATCGATTAATTCGCGGGATATTTCTCTTTAATTTATATTGTAATTACACGTGTTAAAATTCGGGAACGGTGTAGTATTATAATTTAATAATTCAGATTGCTGTATATTATTTAAATATTAATAACGATTGTTATTAACTCAAATTAATACTAATAGCGATTGTTAATCTCATCTAAATAAATATGATACACTTAAATGGATTTCTAATGGACAAGATAAATCAGATAGAATAACAAAATCTATATTATGATAGTTTAACTCTGATCATTTCAGAAATCCGACGACGAAATTCTCTTTCTTTGACCAAAATCTTAAAATTTCCATCAACAATTGGCTTAGATATTGTTGTTATATTTTGAATTTTTATTCAAATTTTATAAAATTTTTTCATTTTTAGTTTATAATTACTCGATAATTTCAAAATTAATCGTGTTGCCTCTCACAAATATTCTAAACTGAAAGTTTCATCACTTTTTGTCCTGTTAATAAAGCAGAACAAAAAGTCCTGCTTTATTATTTAGTATGAATATTCTAATAAAGAATATTTCATACTAATGACTTCAAAATATTGTAATATTATTTAATATATAAAAATTTTCTGTCTCTAAAAAACAATTTGTCTAATATCCAAATGGAATTCTTTATGATCTCCAGATGCTATACAATACTTATGTGACATAATAACTTTCAGTTCCAGGAAAAATTATGTAATTTAATAATATAAGATTTTAAAATTTTTCTTACATAAAAATTTATTTTGAGTTACTTGATAAACAATTTTTTATTTATTAAATTAGATATACAGTGTGTAATTTATGAATCGAAAAAACATAGTAATATTTTCAGGTAATTTATAAATCATAAAGTAAAACTTCTGGCAAGGTATCAAAGAACAATTTTTTATTTATTAAATTAGATATACAGTTTGTAATTTATGAATCGAAAAAAGATAGTAATATTTTCAGGTAATTTATAAATCATAAAGTAAAACTTCTGGCAAGGTATCAAATTTAAATAATAAAAATTGGAATGTTTTCAATATGCAGTATTTTAAATGCTAAATGATAAAGATTAAATCAGTTAACTCTCCTAATTAGGAAATTATCTCATTCTGATCTGATCAGAATTCACTATTTTTACATAGTGAATAATTTGTATTTAAAGTTTATAAAACATCAGAACGTTCAAAGTATTGATATAAGCAATTAAAGTTTTGAATTTTATGAAAATAAATATTAAAAATTCACAACTTTCTCTGTGCAATGTGAAGAAATGGGTATGTCTTACATATCGCTTCTTTTGCATAATATTAATTACTGGCTTTCATTCGAATTATTGACACGATTTATAAAGATTGAAACAGAAAGAGAAATTATCACATTTTAGGAAAATTATTTTAAGAATGCCTAATTATCAGGATAGAATATTTATCAAATATTCAGACGTGATTTACACTTACTTGTTAGTAATTAATATGTCTAAATACCTAAGTTCGCATTTTCTAATATATAATTTCAAACTAAAATTCATTGGCGGAATTAAAGTGACGTTAGAGTTATTGCTTTATAAAAGGATATAATTCCGTGTAAAAACTCTACAATACATAATAACCAAAACATGAGCTACTCGTTTCGTATTTTTCACGTTTTATCGTTTCTAATGATAGTAACGAAAGTGCTATTAATCCAACCTCATTTACAGAGAGATTTAGATCCTTACGGACGTCTTATCGTAAGTTTTTTTGTTTAAATTTTAATATTTTAATAATTTTAATAAAAATATGTTTTACAAAATTGCTAGGTTTTTATAAATTGTCTTAAGTTTGTAATGAACACTAAGATAATATAAAGTGTTAATTAATATTAAAATACTGTACGTTTTTCAGAATAATATACAGTACACTCCCGAATATCCGGCCTAATGTGGCGGAAGGGCAGGCCGGATAGCAAAAAAGCCTGATAGGCCGGAGTTCTATGAACTCATTTCACTACAACTTTTTTTCGTTTATCATCCATTTTGAAATCTTCACTGTAGTACACTTAAAAAAACATTAAGCATACCCCAAGAACAATTCACGAATACTGTACGTACTGTACAGTTATAATCAGGAACAGCAGCAACAATTGAGGTCCGTTACACACTGACGAAACAATGAACAACGAGCAGAACGCTGCTCTTTTCCTGTCACAACTTGTATTTTGCACACGACACGTAGGAGATCGTAGCAGACGCCCACTTCCAATGCCTTTGCAATGTTGCCAATGCAACGCCTTGCCTTCCTCATTTAATTACGATAAAAGAAGACTAGGCCGGATAGTATGGAGGCCGGATATTCGCGAACCGGATATTCGGGAGTGTACTGTATTCTTATCCGTGGCTATCTATAAAAACTTTTTTATGAATTTGTAAATAGATATAAATTATTTTCTCATGGAGTGTACTGTATTCTTATTCGTGGCTATCTATAAAAACTTTTTTATGAATTTGTAAATAGATATAAATTATTTTCTCATTACTTACTATATCTTAAAAATAAAAATAAATTTTTAATTTTTAGCCTTTCAGACGTAATCTTGACAGTGGTGAATTCTGCATAAATAGCGGTGAGTGTGTCAGCGGTTGCTGTCTTATTGTCAATAAACTTCGCAGATGTGCTCCTCTATCCTTACCTGGCCAGAGATGCACTTCGGATCAAGTGAAAGGAGGAATGTATGAAGGATACTGCCCTTGCAAAAATGGAGATAGTAAGTATAGTATTGTAATTCCATAGTTCAACGTTTAATCTTTTCAGTTTTATTGATCCTGAAATTTCATTCTGCAGGCGCTGGAAAAATCAATCCAGCAAGGAGTTAGTAAAAAAACTTCTATGAGAAATTCACATTTCATAAAATTTATAAGATGAATATAAATAGGGATCTCTGCCTCTGGTATCTTGAAAAATTACATCCAACTTGATAGATGGGTTCAGTGTCGAGCAATACCCCTTGTAAGAATGAAATTAACCTAATTCGGTAATAAATATTTTAAGCACTTTCGAGCTTGCTTATTCTGTTATAGAAAGAGAAAAGTTTTGAAACAAATTTAGGATAAAACACCGAATTAATTCACTAATTAATTAGATTGATCTATGTAATTTATCAGTAAAAGTATATTCTCCAAAGAATTCACGTTGAGGAAGATTTGGGAATATTCGCTATAGAGTATACAAATGCATAATATTTCACAGTCCTCTTATTTTAATGGCATACAACTGAAATAAACTTGAAAATATTTGTTGATTGATTTATGTAATGAAGGACAAGTGATTTATTTCATAGCAATCATAAATCGTAAGATATCAGAGAAATCACTTAAGGAAATATTGAAAAATTTGTTTTGAGGATTATATATATATATATGACGCGATAACTTAACAAGATAACAGCATAACAGAAAAATAAGAATGATCTTATAACACGGTAAAATCCAACTTATCAGTAACGTATTCTCAAAACTCAGAAAAATTTATATAAAACACGTGTAACAATATAAAAGCGAAATGTAACCAAATTATATTTAAATAGGTTACAGATTTAAAGAAGACTATACTTTTCTCACAAAGGAATGAATAGTTAAATTATAATACACGAAAAAATCGACAAAAGAATTGTAGAAGGGGGCACACGGATTTGAACCATGGACCTGTCGATCTGCAGTCGAATGCTCTACCACTGAGCTATACCCCCATTTCGCAGAGAGGTTCTCTTTAAAATATATTTATCGTTTATAGAAAGGTAAACAAATACAGATTATCAAATAATAAAACATTCTTTATTTCTATCTGATTCGCGACACCTTTTTAATTATTAAAAGTAATAACGCAAGATGTAACTCTACAGAAAGAATTTGAAACAAAATTCTTCACGCTTGCTATATTGTAATGTAATTAAATCCAAATAATCATTAACGACTCGTATAAATTCCTATATATTTTCATAAAAACAAGCAGTTCCAGAAACAAATAAAATTGCCTGCGCAGATTATCAAATAATAAAACATTCTTTATTTCTATCTGATTCTCGACACCTTTTTAATTATTAAAAGTAATAACGCAAGACGTAACTGTACAGAAAGAATTTGAAACAAAATTCTTCACGCTTACTATATTGTAATGTAATTAAATCCAAATCATCATTAACGACTCATATAAATTCCTATATATTTTCATAAAAACAAGCAGTTCCAGAAACAAATAAAATTGCCTGCATTCCGCAGGCAATTTTATTTCTTTCTGGAACTGCTTGTTGTATTATTAATTTTTTTATTTATTTAGATTTGGAATCAATTGGCTTTCTGGGTCAAATTTTAACGCTAATTTTGCCAGCATGCAAGTAACGATCACTTCGTGTCGACGAGTAATGACGTCATTGTGACAGAACGCACTCTTACTTTATCGCGAAGTTAAAAGTTATCATCTTTCTGACGGCATTTATTTTTACGTCATGATGATGCCATTATCTTTTGTGACTTCGTTCGATGCTACATTATGATGACGCCACATCAGACTCTGACCGTAATATTCCATCAAACTCTAAGGTAGATATTGATACAGACACGCTTTGTAAAAAATAACATATGCTTACCCTTATATCGCAACTTCTTCAAAAGAATGAAATTCTATCTTGAAGAATAACCGATACTATAGAATGTGACGTCGACATCTTCAGTAATGGCAGAACCGAATTTCATGAAAATACCCTTATATCGCCAACACTTATCGCCATCTAGTGGCAATAATATAAACTAAAATTGCAAAAGAATGAAATTCTATCTTGAAGAATAATCGATACTATAGAATGTGACGTCGACATCTTCAGTAATGGCAGAACCGAATTTCATGAAAATCTGCTAATTATTTGAAAATTTATTACTGTAGATGTATAGTAAGCCAGCAGAGAGACATTGCCCAGATCAGAAAAGCGTCCATTTACTTCGAAAAGTAGGCTAATTAAAAAGCGAAATAGGTCAGGTGAGAAGCCGGTACTTTCCTTTAAAAAGAAGAAAATATTAAAACTAAAGGAAAGTAAAAATTCGCAAAGGAGAAAAAAAAAATGTATAGAAGGGGACGTACGGATTCGAACTATGGACGTCTCGATCTGAGTCGAATGCTTTACCACTGAGCTATACCCCACTTCGTGTAATTTTACACTTACAGACGTATTTATCGTTCGTAATAAATAACAATACAAATCTTTGAACATTAGTTTCCCTTTATTATTATGTGAATTTCAATATCATTTACCATCTTTTCGGCAATATCAGTAGTGTCAAGAATAGTGATGGGCGAAATGATTCTTTTCAATGAATCGATTCATTTGATTCAATTCATTTTGTATAGAAAGGGACGTATGGATTCGAACCATGGACGTCTCGATCCGCAGTCGAATGCTTAACCACTGAGCTATACCCCACTTCGTGTAGTTTTACACTTACAGACGTATTTATCGTTCGTAACAAATAACTACAAATCTTTGAACATTAGTTTCCCTTTATTATTCTGTTAATTCCGATATCTTTTCGGCAATATCAGTAGTGTCAAGAATATAATGCTTCGCTATATTTGGATTAGGTTAACCGCTCAAATTCAGTTAAAAAACAGTGGCATCAGCAAAATATATCATCAGCTAATGATGGATATAAATTGCATATAGCTTTCGTGGTATCAGTGGGACGATTTGCAGAATTCAATCTCTTTACGAATACTTAACTTTTGTCTCAAAATTTGCAGAGAATAAATAAACTAGGAAGGCAATGCTTTGAGAAAGTAAATTAATTACTTTCACATCATTGATGTATGCCGAAGATTCTTGAGCAATGTTTAAATTCTCCAATTCCATTCAGATATGAGTAAACAGATTACTCCAATATTAATATTAGAAATGATTTATCCATATCAAACATTAAGTACATTTGTTCGGCTAAAATAACGTATTTCGATTCAATAAATTTAAAATTTTTAGCCGGTATTTAGTGTTTTAATATTCTTAAAGTTTTAAATATCTGCCATTAAATTCTCAGCTCTTATTGTCGAACAAAAATAAATTAATGTAACAAACATTAAGTACATTTGTTCGGCTAAAATAATGTATTTCGATTCAATAAATTTAAAATTTTTAGCCGGTATTTAGGGTTTTAATATTCTTAAAGTTTTTAAATATCTGCCATTAAATTCTCAGCTCTTATTGTCGAACAAAAATAAATTAATGTAAAAAAATTATAATTTCGGTCAAACAATTAAACTGCCATTGTAACGAAACAATCGTCTAAATATTGTTAAGGATTAACAACGATAGAAAATGTACCAACATCGTTTTAACTGGAATATATTATACTTTCCAAGTAAAGCTTAGATGAATATTTTATAAAGTTTTAATAAGGTAATACTTTTTTATATTTAGTTAGTAGAAAACAGAATAATTATAAACTAATTTAGAATAAATGACTTATAAATTATTTGTGAGTTGAACGTGTGTTTTGTTAACTTGGGTTGAGAAGGCGGTAGTGTGGTAAATTGTTTCAGTATTTAAAACGATATGTTGGTACATTTTCTATCGTTGTTAATCTTTAACAATATTTAGACGATTGTTTCGTTACAATGGCGGTTTAATTGTTTGTCCGAAATTATAATTTTTTTTACATTAATTTATTTTTGTTCGACAATAAGAGCTGAGAATTTAATGGCAGATATATAACGTGTGTTTAGAGAGCAAAATATTGAATAAGTTTACGATTTTAAAGAATTAAAGCATTTTATTATGTATTTAATCATTTAATTCGAAGATACTGGATATTTAGCATCAATTGAGTTGTCGTATTAGCTGATGCATTATTTTATTATAATATATATGTATTGAATAAATATAGAGTTTATATATTATAAAAATATTAAAAAGATGATCGGTTATATTTGACGGGTTTTCTTTCCCGATTATTCGGATTTTAATACCGGAAGAGTCTTGTTCTGTTTTATCAATATCTGTAGGACGACATCTAAATATTTTCATCATTAACTCGTGAAGTTTATTCTTTTACTCTTAAATTTGCATATCGTTTTCCAGTGAATTTATTTCACTGGAAACCGATTTAAAAAATAACAGGAAAGAATAAAGAATATTTAAGAACTCTATAAAGTCAAATAAATTAAGTTGGGATAATCGTTGGCCGAAAACGTATCGAATACGAAGTTTATAGAGAGATCATCAGTGGTAACGTAACAAAATATCAATCTAACAGAAGAATAAACCTGATGTTATAACACGGCAAATGCCAAAAGAAATGAGGTACTTAAATCGAATGAAACGAAAAATCGAGAAAAGAGAGAAAAAATTTTATAGAAGGGGACACATGGCTTCGAACTATGGATCCTCGATCTGCAGTCGAATGCTCTACCACTGAGCTATATTCCCAATTCCTGATGCTCCTCTCTTACAGACGTATTTATCGTTCTTAGCAAATAAAATTCAACATTAGATTCCTCTTTATGTGAACTTGGATATCATTTAAATTCCACTTTGATCATCTACCATCTTTTTTGCAATACTAGTAGTTGCAAGTTTATAATGCTTTTCTGTAATTGGAATATGCTAACCGCTATATTCCGTCAGAAAGCAGTGTCTTTAATAGAATATACGATCTGACTGTGACGGACAGAAATTTCATATGTAAGTAGCCCAATTTTCAGAACACAATCTCTCTACGAACATTTAAATTTCTTCTCAAAATTTTCAGAAAACAATTAAAGTAGGAAGATAATACTTTGAAAAAAATAAACAAATTCACTTTCATTCTCATTGAGATATGCCGATCATTTGTGAAAATTATTCAAATTCTCCAACTAATTCGGATAAGAATATAAAGATTACTAATATATTAATATTATGTAACAGTTAACGATAACTACATTAAGAATTAAATATTTATAAAATTAAACATCCTATATTGTTATCCGCCATTAATGTTTTGTGAGCTTCTCGCATGTGCAGAAGATTGAATATGATTTTTTTGTCATTATGTAAGAACCGGGGAACCTGTTAAAATCGCAATTTAAAATATCGGTAGATTTTTTAGTGTGTGCGATGAAATTAATCATTCTGCGTTTGTGTCCATTCCTTTATAATTGACCCATGCGTAGTTCATTCCAATCCACTTAAAATTTCAAACCACTCGAAAAAAACTTCAATAGAAAAGACATAATTATGGCACTATATTAAAGAAGATATGTCTGAAATTTTCAACTGGTAGTTCCGCCTATAATAAGGTAATCATAGTTCTAAGTAAAATACAATTTTCTGATGGTCGTTCTGTAAACTTTTATAAAAAAACAGTTTAAATTTCGGAACAGAGTAAGCTTCATTGTAACGAAATAATTCTGTTAATAGACATGTCTGAAATTTTCAGCTGGTAGTTCCGCCTATAATAAGGTAATCATAGTGTCTACGTAAAATACAATTTTCTGATGGTCGTTCCGTAAACTTTTATAAAAAAAAACAGTTTAAATTTCGGAACAGAGTAAGCTTCATTGTAACGAAATAATTCTGTTAATAATACTAGATATTAACAGTCCGATGAAATCTTTAATAGTTTCTCTTATATGTACCAAAATTCTATTATTAGATAAAATTAAGCTATTAATTTGATAATTTAATTTATTAGATAAATTTAAAGATCTACTTCAGAGTACTATATAATATAAAGATGAGATTTTAAGAATAAATTTATTATGAATTCAAATATCCGATTTTCTTGGCTGCCATTAATATTTTCGATGCTTCGGCTGAGTAGATCGTTATATATTAATTGTTATCAGTTCGAAAGGACCCGGTAAAATTCGGGTTTAAAAGGAAAATTTTAGCATCTGCTTATAAATTCATTCAGTCTTTCTGTAAAAATTATTAATAAAAAATAAAATAAAAAATATCGTTGCAAGAATATAATATTTATTGTAGCGAAATAAAGTTGTAGATATTGTTAGGTTTTAACAATTGGTAGATATCTAGGAACCATTCATGTATATGTGTCGAAATTCTATCAGGTAAAATTAGAGTAATTATTTGATAATTTATTTTATTATATAGGTTTCATATTTACTTACAGAGTAGTAAATAATATAAAGTTTAGATTTTAATAATAAAATTTTTATAGTATCAAATGTCCAAACTTCTTCGCGGACGTTAATATTTTGTGATCTTCGGTTGTGTTGATCGTTATATGTAATTTGTTATCACAACTCGGAAAGTAGGAATTTAAATCCAATCCTAAAATATAGTTAGAGTTTTTTGTTCAGTCTGTGCGATGAAATTAATCGTTCAGTATTTTTACCAATTCCCTTACATTTGATTATTCCGCGGTTCATTTGAATCCAGTTATGATCTCAACTCATTCGACAGAAACCGACTTCAATAGTCGGCCGGATTGGCCGCGTGGCTTTCCACTCTGGAGGATCCGGGTTCGAATCCCGGGTCTCACCCCCTGAAAATATTTATCATGGGTCTGGGCCCGGCCCGTCGATCCCCGTCCTCCACAATCCGGCTGACTCCTCCGCAGGGGTGGGCAGCCTGTGGAAGGGCTTGTTTCGCCCCGTTCCGCAGGAGTGGGCAGACTGTGAAAAAGCTGATTTCGCCCAGCCGCCCGCAGGGGTGGGCAGCCTGTGGAAGGGCTTGTTTCGCCCCGCCACATCGTATTCTACCTGAATGGAGTGTGGCGTTATCTGTTGACAAAAATAAAACCGACTTCAACAGAAAAAAACATAATTGAGTAATGAAGTGATGTCATAAATTTTTAGCTCTGAGGTCTTTAATCTCTGTACAAATTACGATATCTGATTATCCTTCTAGAAAAGTCATTTAAAAATGTAACTGAAACTTTCGGAACAACAATACGAACTTAATTGTAAGGAAGAAATGTTCTTTGAATTGTTATGTTTTAACAACACGTAGAAATCTATGAAAGTTTAATGTATTTGTGCCAATTTCCTGTAATCGGGTAAAATTAGGCTGATAATTTTATATTATATAAGTTTACCATTTACTTAGAGAGTAGTTTATAATGTAATGTTAAGATTTTAAGAATAAATTTAATTTAAATTCAGGTATCCTATATTCTTGGCCGCCAAATTAATGCTTCGTGATCTTCGCTTGAGTAGACTGTTAAAATAAGAACTCGTTAAAATACGATTTAAATTCTATCCTAAAACATCGGTAGACTTTTCATATTTGTTACAACAGCGTAGTTGACATCAATCCTTCTGTCTTTCTAATTGTAAAAATAAATGTGATCTCTATGTTTATTGTTTGAATTCAGTCGAGATATCAACCGACTCGAGAGATTCCGACTTCAGTAGAAAAAATGGCGGTATATTTATCAAATCGTGTCCTAAATTTTCGGTCGTTATCCGCTTTTAATAGAATAATTTTGGTTTCTGCGTATGAATTCAATCGACTGATCGTCGCACTGTAAAATTAATTTAAAAAATCGTTGTAAGAATATAAGATTTATTGTAGCGAAATAAAGTTGTTGATATTGTTAGGTTTTAACAATTCGATGATATCTCGGAACTTTTCGTTTATATGTGCCGAAATTCTGCTATCAAGCATAATGAGATAATTTATTTTATTAGATAAGTTTAATATTTACATACAAATTACTATATAATATAAAGTTATGATTTAAAGAATAAATTTATTATGAATTCAAATATCCGATCTGCCATTAATCATTAATGTTTTCTGAAATTTGCCTGAGTTGAACGTTATAGGCTATGTTACTTGCTATCACTTCGAAAGAACTCAGTTAAAACATGGTGTTAAATCCGGTTCTAAAACACCGTTAGACTTTTTATATTTGTTCAAATTATGTCGTTGAAATTAAACTTTCTGTCTTCTATCCATTCCAATACACACAATCAGTACATAGTCTCATTTGAATCCTGTTAAGATTTTTAACTCATTGGAGAGAATCAGACTTTAATTGAAAAACATAATGATGGCATTATATTAAAATGAAATCATTGCATACATTTTCAGTGGTTATGTCTGCTTTTAATGGGATAAATTTATCATCTCTGTATAAATTCAATTCATTAGTTCTGTAACAAAATTATTAAAAAAAATATATCGTTGCAAGAATATAATATTTATTGTAGCGAATTTATTGTTAAGTTTTAACAATTCGAAGATATCTCGGAAGGATTCATGTATATGTGCCGAAATTCTACTATCAGGTAAAATTAGGATGATTATTTGATAATTAATTTTATTAGATAAGTTTAACAGTTACTTACGGAGAAATATAAAATGTAAAGTTAAGGAATTATAATAACAAAACTTTTATAAATTTAAATGTGCAAATGTTTCTAGCCTACATTAACCTTTTATGAGCGTCGCATGATAGACAGTTCAATGTGATTTGTTATCAGTATCTAAAAATTGGTAAATTACGGGTTCAAATCTCGTCGTAAAATATCGTAGATTTCTTTTTCTTCAGACTGTGTCGTTGAAATTAATCAGTCTCTAGTTCTTATCATTCCATACATAGGCCCTTTCATCCTTCTGTGGTTCCAATTAAACATAGTTGAGATTTTAACCCATTCGAAAAATGTAATTAGTACAGTATATTAATGAAATCATTTCGTAAGTTTTCACCGGGATAGTGTGTGAATATTAAGATATTTTAAGAATTTGGATGTAAATTACGATATATGATCATCGTTCTATAAAAAGTGTTTAAAAAACTGAAAATTTCTGAACAACTGTATATACTTAATTGTACCGAAATAATGTGTTATGTTTCACAATTGGAAGAATTCTTTGAACGTTTATTGTATATGTGCCTAATAGCTGCAATCGGTTAAAATTAGGAAGAAATTTGATAAATTATTTATTAAATATGTTTCACAGTTACTTATAGAATACTGCTTCTAGTGCCGCTCTTCGGGTCCTCTTATGCATTTCCTCCTCTGCATTTGTTTGTTGAGGCGAGTGCCTGGGAGGGCTATTTCCTCTGCATTTGTTTGTTGAGGCGAGTGCACGGGAGGGCTATTATAGGCTCCAGTCTTTGGGATGAAGGATTTCTTGGATCCATAAGGTGGAGCATTTGTCTTTTGAGTCAGACAGGATACACTGTAACATTCTTGGGATGGTAAAGGATTACATGGTGCCTAGATTTAACTTCTACCAGCCCTTCAATGTTGTTTTTCCCAGATTGGAGGGCTGGGGAGGGGGATTTGGGCACAGTATCAAGGGTGGTTTGATCTGATTTATGGACGGTTCTAAAACCACTACTGATGTTGGGCGGGGGTTTATTGCGAAGGGACTCGGATGAATCTCTTCGCAGTATTTATTCCTTTTCCCTTGGGTGGTTTGCCACTGTCTTTCAAGCAGAAATTTTGCTATTTCCGCATGTGTTAGAATTAATCTTGATAGGGATTATGCTGGTAAGCATATTTATCCTATCTGGCAGTCAAGCTGCTCTTAAAGCACTTGATAATTTCCGATTTGTTTCAAAACTAGTCTGGGAATGCTGTCTTCTCATTGAGAAACTGGCCACCAAGACAGGGTACAACTGGTTTGGGTGCCGGGCCACAAGGGGATTCAGGGCAATGAGGTCGCTGATAGGCTTGTCAGGGAAGGGGCTTCTCGCCCCTTTTTTGGACCTGAGTCTGGTTGGCGGCTCAGGATCATGCTTTCTGGAGGTCTACCTCTGGTCTTAGGCAGGCGAAGGCACTCATTTTGGGTTGCTCTGCTCAACGAACTAAAGAGTTGCTTTCTCTGAACAAATAAGAAGTTAGGATTGTTACAGGGCTCCTTACTGGGCACTGTAATCTTAGGAGACATCTTCACTTGATTGCGCTTGCTGATAGCCCTATGTGTAGAAGATGTCAGTATGAGGAGGAAACCTCTTCTTCACATTTTATGTGATTTATGTGGCTTAGGCGTGATCTTTTGGGGATGTATTTTCCTATTCCCGAGGATCTTGCTACTGTCCCATTGAAGAATATACTGTCGTTTGCTCTTAAAACAGGCCTTCTTCTGGGATGATATGATTGAGGGTGCACAATAGACCACTGTTGGTTGCGGTGCTTGGGCTGGGTAGGCTCCTCCCTATTTCACTACTACTACTACTACTACTACTACTACTGCTACTACTACTACTACTACTACTACTACTACTACCTACTACTACTACTTATAGAATAGTGTATAATATTAAATTAAGATATTAAATACGGATAGATCTCGGGAAAATATGTTAGATAATTACGGATTGCATTGCTGATGGATAGTTATCTAAAGTTATTAATCATTGAAGAGAGTAGAGGAATTTAGGATTTGAATAGTTATAAAATGAATATTGTATTCCCGTGAATACTTCAGTTAGCTAAATTTCCAATAGAAGTAATTGATTTTTTTGCAAACTTTCTTATAAAAATCAACTGACAATGCGACGATGCAACAGTTGTTAATTATTGATTATTAATTATTGTATTTTAGGAATGGCTTTAAATTAATTTCTTCATACAACCCACCATATCTGGCAATTTAGAGCAAGATTATGAATTTTTACTTTTATATTGTTAAGTATGCAGTATTTTCACCACCAACAACAGAAGTTGAGAAATATATTATTCCGGATAATCTGAAAATTATACAAAAATTTTAATGGAATTATTCATTTAAAAAAAACAAAAACTAATAAATTGCATACTTACATACGTCCAAATGTTCTATAATTTATTAGCAACAAGGAAGTATTTCAATATTCGAAAATAATAATTTTTATTGTAATAATTACCTACAATCATATAAGATAAAATAAAAATTATTAATCTGGAGGTTAAAAAAATTTCAGATTTCGGATCTAAGATAATTAATTTCAGTTCTGGGTAACTGATTATCCCGGTTAATCCGCAATCCGATATCCAACCCCGGATAATCGAACTCTGCTGTATTTCAAAATTTTCAATATGCATTCGTTGCAAAAATGCGGGTCCTATAGCATATTCAAGAAACATCACTTATTCGGTTATTGACATCGAAAAGTTTTGAAACATTGAATTAATTCACTAACTAATTAGATTGATCTATGTCTTATCTCTAGAGTTCACATTGAGGAAGATTTGGGAATATTACGACCTGTTGACGCCAACAATTGCCGTCATTCGTGATCTCTTTCCATGTTAAGTTGTGATGGCGCTTCATCATTATAGTAGATATTGAGACAGACATGCTGTGTTAAGAAATTTTATGCTATCCCCTGTATTGCAAACACTTTTCGCCATTTATTGGCATTAATATAAACTAAAATTGCAAAAGAATGAATTTCTAGTTTGCAGAATTAATCGATCCTGTAGGATGTGGCGTCAAGATGTTCAGTAATGACAGATAATTACGATCGAATTTCATGAAAATCTGCTAATTTTTTCAAAATTTATTAATGATAGACATACAGTATACCAACAACAGACATAGCCCCGATCTTATAAGCCTCAATTTCATTCGGAAAATAGGCTAATTCAAAAGCGAAATAGTCTATAGAAGGTGAGAAGTCCGTACTTTTCTTTAAAACGAAGGAAATGCGTTTATTAACTGAAAGGAAATAATCAACAAAAGAGAAAAAAATAACAGGAAGCGGCACACGGATTTGAACTGTGGATCTCTCGATCTACAGTCGAATGCTCTACCACTGAGCATTTACCCCTACATCACCCCTACATGCCATAGATCCACAATTACAGATGTATTTATCGTTCATAGAATAATGAAGTACAGAAAAAACATTCAACATTAGATTCCCCTTTATTATTATGTAAATTTCAATATCATTTAAATTCCTGTTTAATCACCTATCTTCCAGTAGTTGTAAGCATATAATACTTTTTAGTGTAAGGCCCGCACGGCCCGCTGAGCCCGCAAGATAACCAAACAAGCGGTTCCCAACAGGCGGATAGCCTTTCAGCGGCGTGTGGCATGAATATGGATGAGTAGCAAGAGTTAGGACACAAAGATGGACTTGGAGACTACGTCTGTAAAAACAAACATCTTCCTTTATTAGAGAGAGATTTGTACATTGAATAAACCAACAATTTACATCGGAGGAATAGTACCTCGTATATAGCGGGATTCCTCCACGTCATACAATTGGTCGGGCTTTTCTCTTTTTTCGTCGAGGCGGCGAGGTGCAGCACTCTTCTCGGGAGACGAATTCGGCTCGGTCTAAGACTTCGATCAATGGTGGGCGATAACCGGAATAGAAAAGGGTAGCTCCGGGTCTTGGAGGTAGAAAGTTACTCTGAGAAAATGGTGGGTGACAGTCTCTTTCTCCAAAAGCATTGACACTGACTGACTGAGTCTGTAGATGAAAGCTAACAGTCTGCTACGATGATTGTAAAAAGCGTCCGATTGCTTCAAAGTACAAGGTCCAACTGTCCTCTCTTCTGCTAAATTTTCAGTCTCTCCCTTTTATAAAACAAATAAACATGTTCTCTTGTTTTTCCTGGGAAGTTGCCACTGCGACCTCTGTCACATACCTTCATATAGCCCCTCAAATACCTGCCCAACACTAGAGTTCTTGTATAGTTCAAATCTAGCGTGTTTATTATTCTTTTCGGGGGATAGTGCAGATTGGAGTATCTGGGACCGACTCACTCAAGGTCGTACTCACCCGATATCGACGATAAAATTGTCAACTCCACTAAGTTACGATCGGGTGAGAAGTGACATTCTCCTGTGGGCCCTGGCCCTCGGACCACCACATCACCCTGTTATTTCCAAAATGATCTACTTGGGAAAGTAGATTCATTTCCAGATGCACACCCATAAATATAACATTTGTACAAGGACGTGGAGAAATATTCCCAAAACATATTGATGACATAATGACAATTATGTCTCTACATATTAATAAGATACACATATATATATACATGACGCTTGTCTTCCATTATGAAAATACGTAAATCTCTCTCTCTGATAGCGCGTAGTCGCGAAAGTTAAGATATAACGTCTCGAATCTAGTGAGGGATACACCCCTCTCGATGGCGAGTTTCCTGCTTACACGGTCAAGGTCGTTACCCTAGCAATGCTGTTGTCAAGGGCAACGGTGTGGTGTTAAGCGACTGTGCGACAGTGCATTGACCTCGCGATTGGCATTCTAAAATTAGTTTATGCGAACGTATATATATGTATATGCGTTCTTTTCTTTTCGCCTGGAGTTAATATGGAAGAGAGAGTAGATTTCTCTCTTCAGATATAAGTAGTAAGTTAATAGGAATAAACTCAGTCATGGATACAAAGAAGAAAAAAAAAATATTAAAACCATTTATTAAAATTGATAAAATAAAGAGAATATATAAACAATAATAATAAAAAAATGAGACTAAAAGGAATACATTCGTACATTGAAGTTTGGACAAATAAAATTGTGTAATATATTTATATATTGATACTAATACAATTGTTTAATAAACACTAAGCGAAGATAAATATGTGTATATGTATTTATAATATAAGGTTAGTGGCATGTTCACAAGACTAACAGAAGTTCGAGAACACCAGAATACATAGAGATTATTAATTTATTTGTCTAGATGACTAATTTGCGCATCTAGTTAAAGCATTAGCGAGCAATTAAATACATATTAGTTTCTCCGGCACGACCTGGAGACCAGGAGACCTGTTGAGTTCTTCCCATCTCTTTGTAGTCATGTTAGTGCCGGGGGAAAGTGATTGAGTCCCCTCTACCCTTTCCTGTCATGGTTCTGTTGTCATTATTTCGCTTGAATTCCCAGAAACGGAGGAAGGAGTAGAGCACGTGGCCTCCGTTGCCTCAGGCGATGAGGTCGAAAA
The DNA here is from genome assembly GCA_000484575.1 of Olivierus martensii. Lineage (NCBI taxonomy): Eukaryota > Metazoa > Arthropoda > Arachnida > Scorpiones > Buthidae > Olivierus > Olivierus martensii. The sequence continues at coordinate 37,330 of AYEL01078795.1, forward strand.
GGTTATCGTGTCTTTCCCTTGGACATTAGCGTGACGTGTGCAAATTCTGCTCATGTGCTTTCGGAAGAGACAAGTTAAGACAAAGGTCATTGTGAGAAGGAACCACGTTATTCCTAACGCTATTTTTTTGTGATAGTGTCTCATTTCGCTTGGATATTGAGGTGACAACAACCAATTAAGTTTTTCAATGTGCGATTTAATATCATGTAAAAAGATTTCGGCTATTTTCAAGGATATATCTGTTGGTGATTGACCCCTTGGGTCAATTTGTGAGGTTGTGTTTTTTTAAATTCGGATAAGGATAACTTCCGTTCCATTCAAGATGTCAGCCAATAAAGGGAAGACTAAAGGATTTCCAACGGTCAATTTCCAAGTAGATCTTTGTTGAAATATGGGACGTCAATTCAATCCCAGGTAAATAAAATTTACATGAGTTCCCTAATTTTATTATATTGGTAACGATTAATTTCATGATTTTTGATTGTTCAGAAGTTCCATGTGTTTGAGAACATTCGATAACGAGACTCAAGGGTATGTCTGTGGCGTATAGCCATGTGCCTAGGTTATCGAGTCGACGAAATATGGGTGGATGTGTAGGTGTTACTCGTCTATTACAAAGACGATTAACCAATACATCGTGTCCCATAAACATAGAATATTCACAACTCTGATAAGGGTGTCCCCATATCGGTGTCTCCGGGGCACAGATGGATACTGTTCCGGACCGACATTTTAACACCTCGTAGTAGTATGTATGATCGTCTATTTTTAGACAGGCGATAAAATTATAATCTGTACGGTAGTAAGTGAATATGTTGATGCTTGCATAGAATACCAGAAATCTCACGATCTCAAATAGATCGAAAAACTGATCCGGATTCATTAATGGGATATCTATGAACAATCTAAGAGTGTTAAGGCACACTGTCGCGGTGACTGTGATCCATTGATAGTATTTAAATAGATTGTTCGGTCGAACTGGTTCAACAAGCGAGATATCGCTTGGCAAGTGGCTATTTATATCTGTCAATGCCATCAATAATGTACATCTGGATACAAAATAAGAGCTTAATCGGCTCTGTTCTAAAATTTGTATTGCGGTGCGTAAGTTTGTTAACTGTGACCTAAATTCAGTGACTGCACTTTCCATATATTGCAAAGCCATGCTTACGAAGAGCGAGTAACTTTGTGACTGCATAATTTTACTTAGTATCTCTTGTCGCTTCAATAGCATTTTAATTTGTCGGCGATTGTCTTTGACCGCTATGAGCATTTCATTCAAAGTGGAGGCTTGAGCATCTAATATGTGCACTACACTTTTCTGATTAGTTTCTAATCGTGCAATCCATTCATTTAGATCTTTAACCTTGCTAGACGTTGCGGTTCCGAACAAAAATTTTAGGAGCTTTCCTCCCACATCAATTAGTGCTCGTTTTCCTCTATATGCAGGATCTAGAGTCACTAACGACTTTAAGTCTCTGTATTCGGCATCTAGTTCCGTCAAGACTCGATTTAAGTTTTCTACTTCTGCTGCTGTATAGTTCCAATAGGAGCTTCTAATCATTGCCATTTGTACTTCACGCACTAATTATTGTTTCTATCCTTTTATATGCTCTCGCATCCTTAATAATTAAGTATCATATTCCTCAAAGGTTATATCTACTATGAGGGTCCAACAGCTCGAGGTGAGGAGAAAGTTTCCTGGTTGGTGAAAACAACTCCTTTCTTCCAACTCGAGTCGTCGGTTGTACCAATAGCCATAATCGACAGCATAATTCTTGTAATTGTCATCTGTAAATAAATTAGAAGAGGTTGGTTCCCTTTTGATCTATTTATTCTATACTCATCTAAGTTTATCGATTCATACGTACGTATTAACAATTGTATTGGATTGAATTTTTATCAATTTATGGAGCAATTCGTCGCGGGATGTGGCTACGAGTAGCGGTAGCGGAAACCCATGGTTCCTGGCAACTGGGCCCCTGCTCCTGAGCACATAAGTATGTGGAGATAACAGTCGAGCATCCGGAATCATAGATGTCTTGCCGACCTCATGCGTTAGAGCGGAGTCGGGTCCCAAGGAAGAAAATATAATTTCGTCCCACAGATCAACCTCCAGTTCAGAAGTTTGGTTGGAATCCGAGTTGGATCAGGGGGAGGACTATTCGACTCCCCGTCCTGGGATTCAAACTCCATTCCGGCAATGGGAGGCTTTAATCGATTAGCATGTACCAAAAGTCACTTTCTCGTCTTTATATCTTCAATGATATAATTTACTGGACTCGTTTTATCGATAATCCGATAAGGACTGGTATATCTCGGATAAAACTTTTTCTTTGCACCGGGAGGTATATACGTTTGGTTCAAAAAGACTCTGTTCCCTATTGAGAATTTGTAAGGCTTTGTTTTGCCACTATGGTATATTTTTCACTTCTCCGCGGCTGCTTGCGAATATTGTCGAGCTAATTCGTGAGCATTTTTAAGTCGAAGTTTCAGTTCCGTGTCAAAATTTTCTCCAACGTTATACACAGCAATATTGGGGCTGGTGAGGACATCGAAAGGATACACTGGACCTCTGCCATATAACAGATAGTACGGATTGTCGTTTGTTGTAGAATGTGGCTAGGAATTGTAAGCAAATGTCAGATATAGCAACATTTCGTCCTACTGCATTTGGTCTTTCTGTACATAGTGCGCCAGCATATCTATCAGCATTTTGTTTAGGCGTTTGACAACGCCGTTACAAGCTGGATGATAGGCTGTCGTTAACAGTCGTTTTATCCCCAGACTTTCGGCAGTTTCTTTCATAACCCTGCTTGTAAAGTTGCTCCCCCTATCGGTAAGTAAATATTTAGGTGTTGAATATCTTAAAATTACATTAATCATGAACGCTTTGGCTACTGTCTTTGCCGATATCTCCGGCAGTGGCATGCATTCTGCATACTGACTGAAATGATCGACGAAGACGAGTATGTATTTATTTCCCTGATGAGTAATTGGAAGTGGACCCACAAATGTCTATAGCGTTTCGCTCGAAAACCTGGGTGACTTCCGGAAAAATTTGCAATGAGGCCTGGCGTCGATTATCCTGACATCGGCGCCGTGCGCATTTCTCGTAGCTTTCACAATATTTTAATATATCCTTTCGCATATCTGTCCAATAAAATTGCCTTTCTAATTTTTTTCGCATTTTTTTAGCACCAACATGACCTGATGTAGGTGCATCATGAAAAATATGTAGAATATATCCAACTAGCAATCGAGGTACCACCAACTGGTGCCACACCTCTCGTCGCATTTGACACTGTTTTGATTGGTAAAGAATACCGTTACCATCTAAAAAATAATCGGCGTATTCGTCAGCTTGACCTGTGTTATCAGATTGAGACAATTTTTGTATGATATCGTTACATGTTGGGTCTAGTTTCTGTTGTTCCCCGATTTGTTCGATACTGTATATCGGCTGATATTGTTCAATGGTGCCGATCGGAATTCGGCTGAGCAGATCCGCATTCGTGTGTGTGCTCCCAGGTTTGTGCACGATTTTAAAATCGTACTCCTGTAGTTGGAGATTCCAGCGTGCTAATCGCGAGCTTGGATCTCGGATGTCTAAGAGCTAACGCAGTGGTCTGCTGTCAGTGTGGATCTCGAATGATCGACCATACAGATAGGGTCAAAAGTATTTAATAGCCCACACGATGGCAAGACATTCCCTTTCTGTCGCGCTATAATTAATCTCGGGTGGTCGCAATTGTCGGCTAGCATAAGCAATCGGGAGCTCGCCTCATTTGTCTTTTTGGGAGAGGACAACCCCGATGGAATAGCTCGAGGCATCTGTAGCCAAAATATATCATTGTGAAAAATCTGGCAGTCACAGCAAAGGTGCTGTCATTAGAGTTTCTTTCAGACTCTGAAAGGCGTGTTAACACGCGTCATCCCAGATAAACTTTGTATTGTTTTTCAATAGTGTTGTGAGCAGTTTTGCCACCTTCACATATGAATTAATGTGTTGCCGATAATAACCTGTTAATCCTAGAAATGAACGCCCTTCCGTGTCGTTTTTCGTTCTAGGAAAATTGATTACGCTTTCTATTTTCGCTGGATCCGGTCGAATTCCTTCTTCCTTCACTTCATGTCCCAAAAATTTAATCTGCCGTTGTAGAAAATGGCACTTTTTGGGTTTTAGCTTAATTCTGGCTTCCCCTAATCACTTAAGAACCATCTCTAATCTCTCTGGATGACTCTCGAGGTCATTGCTAAAGACCAAAATGTCATCGAGATAATTGTGACAAATTTTGTTATGCAGCCCATGTAAAATCTGAGTGGTGGCACATGCCAGCTTGCAAGGGCGTTTTTAAGGCCTATCGGCATGCGTTTGAAGTGGAAATGCCTGTCCGGAATTGGGAAGGTGCTTTTTGGGTGACTTTCCGGGGCAAGAGGCCACTGCCAAAATCCAGAAAGTGTGTCCATTGTACTGAAATATTTCGCCTTTCCGATGAGGCTGAGATTTCCTGAAACTAGGGGAATAAGAAATAGATCCTGTGTACACACATTATTTAATTTCTGGTAATCTATTACGAATCTAAAAGTTCTGTTCTTCTTTTTAACGAGAAGAGCTGGAGCGCCTCACGGCAATTGCGAGTGTTCAATTATATCATTTTCTAGTATTTCGCCGACTATTTCATTCATCCTATCTCTCTGAGCGTAAGGTATCCGATATGGAGGCAAATAAATCGGTGGGCTCGTGCCCGTATTGATTTCGTGCTCAACCACATCGCAAAAACCTAAATTGTAGTTGTTTACGGCTAACACGTGTTGATATTTATATAACAATGTTAGCAACAGCTTCTTTTTGTCCTTTCTCATCTTGGTCCAGTCAAAAAGGTTACCGAAATCTTTCTGCGACATATTTATAGCTGTGTCAGGTTTTCTTAGCCTAACCTGATCCGCCTGCTCTTTTGTTTCCTCGTCAACATGTAAGAATTTTCCCACCGTTTCTTGTGTTTGCAATTTTACGGGATTCGTGGTTAAGTTTATTATCCTGATGGGTTTTTCCCGCGCCTTTTCGTTTTAGCTAAAATATCCATGGTCAGTAGACCCGGCGGTTTAAGAGTTTCCAACTCTATTACTCCTATTTGATTTTTTTGACGTATGCTTGTAACTTTTGCCAAAACTATAATGTCGGATCTGGGAGGTATAGTCTGATCTTCCAGCAGATAAACCGTTTTCGCACCCTTCTGGAGGCTACTCATCGGCAATTGGGCTGGAGAGACAGATTCTTTACCACCCGGCCTGTTTCCGGTGTCAACGCCGACATTCGGCGACAAAGCGCTCTTTACCATGGCTGAATTACAAACTTCACCCTCAAAATTTATATGTACCCCATTCGCTAACACTACTTTCGAGTTGTGCAACGAAATCATTAGGCGATGTTGCATAATTATGTCATGTCCCAGTATATCGTTTGTTGGAGCAGTTGTTTTGGGATCAACGACATAACATGAGTGCTTAAATCGCAATGTTCCTATTTGAAAAGTAAACTCGTATTTTCCATAGGTTTTAATTAAATGTCCGGTAATGCTTTGTAACGGAAAATTCGAATGGTGAGATCGAGGTAAAGATTTGCCCAGCACATTTATGAATGTCTTAGACAGGAGAGTGACCTTGGCTCCCATGTCAGTTGTTAGATAGATCAGTCGGCCGTTAACTATGCATTTCAAATTTGGATCCGAATCTCGATATAGTTTGCTTTCATACATTCCTTTAAATCGAACTATGTGTTTCTTCCTAACCTTATTATTTTATGCCTGTTTTTCTCTACCCGACACTACGGTCTGGGGAGAACTTATTTTCTCCATTCTCAGTTCTGTAAATCGCTTAAGGGTATACTCATCTCACTTTAGTCAAGACATCAAAACATTGCGATTTTGACCGCGAGTTTGACCCTGAAATTTACGTTGTGAAATCGGTCGTGTTCGCAACTCCCTCAAATGCTGCTGTGGCTGAGGTAGGCTCAGGTGTTGGATACCCTCTCGCATCATGCCGAAGTTTGGAGACGTGGCAAACCTTGGCGTTGACCTTCTCCAATTAACAGGTGGCTCAAAGTACCGTGGCTGTAGGTGTCTATTGTACTAAGGAGATACAAATGAACATGATGGACGATTCCATCCACGTGGATCGTATCTCTGTGTTGCATATGTGGTAAAACGTGGTTTTCCCTGCAGTCTTAGCAGCTCAATTACTCACAAATTGGTCGGTGATTGAGATCTCGCCTGTACAGAGTTTGGCTCTAGCTTAGTGAGTCTATCGCTGATTTGTTGTATTGGCAGCCTGTAGATCAGCAGTGTTTTCCGAAGCTCACTCCACTGTACCCGTCTCGCTTGAGACTGGGCTATCCTCACCTATCTTCCCAACATTAGGCCTCAGTTTACAGATTACTTGTTTTATCATTTTCTCACAGGAGGCAACTAACAGTGCTTCTTCGAAGGTTTTTGGATCATGCAACATGACGTTACGCCTAATCTTTTTATTAATACCGTTGAGAAATTGCACCCTCAAACGCTCGTCCCTTTCTCTCCTTTGCTACATCTCTATGACTTTCTTTTCCTGATCATTAGCAGCATTAACATTTATCGTAATCTCCACAGCAAGAGACTGTAGTCGAACCGAAAAGGTTCGAACATCCTCACCTCACTGTTGTGTGCAAGTGTGAAACTGTTGGAGCCGGATAGTGTACAGTGCTTTTACAAATTGCTGTAGCATGAGCGTCTTAAATGTTTGGTAGTCAGTTACATATTTAATTTGGAAATCATGCCAAGCATATTCTCTGGCAATCCCTGTTAGATTGCATTTAGCTATGCCTAGATGCTTTCGATCTGTCCAGGATGCAAAGGCCGCGATTTCGTCTACTGCACTAAAGAAGTCCGACACACATTGAGTCCGTTTGCCTGAAAATGCGGGTATCATGCCGATAAAGGCAAATGATCCCATGGAAGACTTCTCCGTACGTGATAACGTCGGGTCCTGCGTCTCGCTAGTCATCTCGAAGTTAATTAAGTTTTCCTCTGCCACTTTTTATCGTTCTTATAGCCTCTATTAATTGCTTTTGTCCCTTTAATTACTTCTATCCCACTCCTGACACCAATGTGAGGCCCGCATGGCCTGCTGAGCCAGCAAGATAACCAAACGAACGGTTCCCAACAGGCGGATAGCCTTTCAGCGGCGTGTGGCGTGAATATGGATAAGTAGCGAGAGTTAGGACACAAGGATGGACTTGGAGACTACGTCTGTAAAAACAAACATCTTCCTTTATTAGAGAGAGATTTCTATATTGATTAACCAACAATTTACATTAGAGGACTAGTACCTCATATATAACGGGATTCCTCCACGTCGTACAATTGGTCGGGCTTTTCTCTTTTTTCGTCGAGGCGGTGAGGTGCAGCACTCTTCTCGGGAGACGAATTCGACTCGGTCTAAGACTTTGGTAAATGGTGGGCGATAACTGGAATAGAAAAGGGTAGCTCCGGGTCTTGGAGGTAGAAAGTTTCTCTGAGAAAATGGTGGGTGACAGTCTCTTTCTCCAAAAGCGTTGACACTGACTGACTGAGTCTGTAGATGAAAGCTAACAGTCTGCTACAGCGATTGTAAAAAGCGTCCGATTGCTTCAAAGTACAAGGTCTGACTGTCCTCTCTTCTGCTAAATCTTCAGTCTCTCCCTTTTATAAAACAAATAAACATGTTCTGTCGTTTTTCCCGGGAAGTTGCCACTGCGACCTCTGTCACATAACTTCATATAGCTTCTCGAACACCTGCACAACACTAGAGTTCTTGTACAGTTCAAATCTAGCATGTTTATTATTCTTTTTGGGGGATAGTGGAGATTGGAGTATCCGGGACCAGCTGGATGAAAGTCATACTCACCTGATATCGACAACAAAATTGTCAACTTTGCTAAGTTATGATCGGGTGAGAAGTGAAGTTCTCCTGTGGGCCCTGGCCCTCGGACCACCACATTAGTATATCGCACTATATAGTATATGTCACTATATAGTGACCTGTACTATATAGAAGGTTGTTCAACAGATATACATATTCAAACTTAACATTTCTATATAGAACTTAACATTTCTATATATATACTATATAGTGATCTGTACTATATAGAAAAGACTGTATTTGTACTATATAAAAAATTGTTCGACAGATTGTTGAACAATCTGTTGATTCGGTTGAGAGAGCATTAGTATCTGCTATACTAATCCTCTCTCAACTGAGGCCAGCAAAGCATTAATGTTCAACTCACTGGTCAGATGAAATTTATAATAAGCGGTTTATTCTAAAATATTCTATAATTATTCTAATTTCTATTGCCAAAATACTTATTATCTAATAGAATACCTTATAAAATATTCGTCTAAACTTTACCTGTAAAGTATAATATATTCCAGTTAAAACTATACGTTCATAGATTTTCTACTGTTGTTGACTCTTAACAATGTTCAGAGGATTGTTTCGTTATAATCTCGATTTTATTGCTTTTTATAATATTTTACATTAATTTATTTTTAACTAAAATTAAGAGCCGCTAATTTACTGGCAGATATTAAAAACTTTAAGAATATTAATTCTGTACATCCAGATTGAAAAGTTTAAAGATACTGAATCGAAACTGGTTAATTTAGCCGACCTAGGCACTAATTATTACAAAACTTTCAATATCATTGCAAATCTGTCTGTTGAATTCATATTCCATGCGTATTTAACAAAAGATTATCCGTACTTACAAGGGGAGGTTAAAACATTCGGGTCACTGATTTTTCTTAAATCTTGCACTCTTGTAGTAGTCCCCTAAGACAATACACAGTACAATATGCAAACAATAAAGTATACAACTCAAGCATTGTCGAGAAAATCGAGTGACAAGTTTCGTGCTGAATTCATATAGAATTGGAAAATCAATAACATGGCCTTGTAGTGTAGTTGTTATTGTTTTACTTTCGTAATTGTATAATCGCTGGTTCAACTCTCGGCATTAATAATTTTTATTATTATTATTATTTTTTACATTGTTTTATTTAAGTACAATTATTTACGTTTTTATTTGTTTTAAATATTTTATGTATAGTTTATACCAGGACTGTCCAACCTTTTGGCTTCCTTGGGCCGCATTCGAAGAAAAAAAATTGTCTCAGGCCGCACATAAAATATACTAATTCTAACAATAAGTTGTTGAGCAAAAAAGTGAGTAAATAATGTACTATATATGATATCTATTATGACAAATAAGCAAATAATGTCATGGCATAATAATCTTTAACTTCTATTCGTTCAGAATTTTTTTTCAATCATTGAACAGATCAAGAGTTTTTAATTACTGAAATAAGAAATATTTTAGAAAATGGAAATAAGAAATGTAGATAATTATTTAAATAATAAAAACTTCATGAAATTGATTATTTTTAATACAAAAATAAAACAAATTTCTGTCTTTTTATTAGTGGGATATTTGATGATGTTGCGGCAATTTAATACTTTTTATTAAAAAGTATTACAATGCCATGCGAATTTCAAAAAGTTAAAAGAATAAGGGCATAAAAATCTCAATATTTTAATGAAGGCGGCACACTTCATTAAAGCATGTGGCCCCCGGGTTGGACAGCTCTGTTATATACTGATATATACACTTTTTTTTGGCAACAAATGATGCCATTTTCCATTCTATAAGAATACTAACTTGGTAATAATTAACTAAAATATTAATTTATAATTATTGATAATGGCATATTTATTGGCAAATGTTCCACCAATTTTGATCTTTTTTCCCATCTTTAATAATTTAGCGAGGTGTTTTTCTCCGGAGAGTGCACAGACTCCAAGTGGGATGATTTTTAGCTAGATTCACTGATTTTATTTTTGTTTCGAATGAAATGAAATCACAAATTTTCGGCTTCTTAACTGGCCTATATCCTTCGTAAATAATGAATCAACTTCAGCTTCGTGGAACTGATTTTGATAAACATTGTTTGATTTTTATTAAATTCAATGATTATTAGACTTTAATAATAATTATATTATTATTTAATACTGGAATTTATGATTATCAACGAAAGTCATTCGGAATAGTTTTTATTTGTTACAATTGCGAGAGAAGTAATTTACAAATGCACCACACTCATTTTGCAGCCAGAAAGTTAGTATTTTTTTACAGAATAGAAAGTGGTGTCATCTATTGACAGAAAATATACAGAAACCATCGTTGAAATAAACATATTATAAAATAATTAAAACAAATAAAAATATATAAATAACTGTATTTATATAAAACAATGCAAAAGAAAATTGAAATAATAATTTTATTGTAATAATTAAATTACCGCAATCATATAAGATGAAATAAATATAATTAATTTGGAGGTTTGAAAAATTTCAGATACTGCATCGAATATAAAACATCTATAATTAAAAATCATATTAATCGGGAATAATTAATATATTGCATATTAATAATTAATATAATGCATAATAATTATATAATTAATATATTGCATAATAATTAATATATTGCATATTAATCGGGAATTCCCGATTAATATGCAATCCGGTAGGCCAACCCAGGATAATTGAAAATTGCTATTTTTCAAAATTTTCAATACGCATTCTTTGCATAAACACCGTGCCTATAGCATATTAGAGAACATCACTTATTCGTTTATTGATAGAGGAAAGTTTTGAAACAAAGTCTAGGATAAAACTTTGAATTAATTCAGTTGATTAGGTAGGTTAAACCGCCATATCGCACGAGGTATATACTGTGTCACTTGTAGAGCCCATCATGGGCTGGCCAACACCCATGATGGAGTCAACCGGATGGTTGAAGGATGGGAAGCAACGGGCCGGGCCCGGACCCGGACCTCTCCTTAAAAACTGGAAGTGTGGGACCGGATTTGAACCTGGATCCTCCAGAGTGGAAGACAAAGCTCTACAAGCGGCCATCCGGCCAACCCGAATTAATTCAGTAATTAACTAGTTTGATCTATGCAGTTTTTCAGTAAAAGTATTTTCTCTAAAGAATTCACCTTGAGGAAGATTTGGGAATATTCACTATAAAGTATAGAAATGCAGAATATTTTACAGTTCTGTTATTTTAATGGCATGCCTTCAAAAAAGAGGAAAACATTTGTTGAACGATTGATATAATAATCATAAATTGTAAGATATCAGAAGAAAGGAAATATTGAGAAAATTATTTACATATGGCGAGATAACTTAAGCAGATATCAGCCTAACAGAAGAGTAAGCATAATATTATACCACAGTAAAATCCAAATTAACAATAACCTTTTCTCAAAATGCTGAAAAATTGTATAAAATACGTGTTACAATAAAAAATACGAATTATAACGAATTTATATTGAAACAGTTTACAGATTTAAAGAAGACGATACTTTTCCCAAAAAGAAATGAAATACTTAAATGAAAGGAAACGATAAAAGAGAAAAAAAATACAGACAAGTTGATATAATAATCATAAATTGAACGATTGAACGATTGATATAATAATCATAAATTGTAAGATATCAGAAGAAAGGAAATATTGAGAAAATTATTTACATATGGCGAGATAACTTAAGCAGATATCAGCCTAACAGAAGAGTAAGCATAATATTATACCACAGTAAAATCCAAATTAACAATAACCTTTTCTCAAAATGCTGAAAAATTGTATAAAATACGTGTTACAATAAAAAATACGAATTATAACGAATTTATATTGAAACAGTTTACAGATTTAAAGAAGACGATACTTTTCCCAAAAAGAAATGAAATACTTAAATGAAAGGAAACGATAAAAGAGAAAAAAAATACAGACAAGGGGCACACAGATTTGAACTATGGACCTCTCGATCTGCAGTCGAATGCTCTACCACTGAGCTATACCCCACTTCGTATCGCATTACTCTCTCAGATATATTTATCGTTCATACCAAGTAACCAAATACAAATCATTGAACTTTAGATTCCCCTTTATTATTATGTAAATTTCCATATCATTCAAATTTCTAATTGCTCATATGCCGTATTTTCGTGCAATATCAATAGTAGCAAGCATACAATGCTTTCTTGTATAGGAATATGCTAACCGCTCAAATTCATTGAGAAAGCGTATGTTTAATAGAAAATACCGTCAGACCGTGACGGTCCTAAACTTCATATAGTTTCATTGTATAATTGGCACTTTTTGCAGAACTCAATCTCATTATAAATACTTAAATTTCTTTTCAAAATTTGTAGAAAACAAACTAGGAAGATAACGCTTTGAGAAAGTAAACGAATTACTATCATCATTATCGATATACAGTATGCCGAATATTTGTGAGCAATGTTCAAATTCTCAAACTACATTCAAATAAAATAAACAGATTACTACAGTATCAAAATGATAAATGAGATTTATCCATAACACACATTAAGTACATTTCGTCGGCTAAAATAATATACAATGGTCCCAGTTATAACGCGGGTTTGCGGGGTGGTGATTTGACACCCCACAACCCGCGTTATAACTGTGTTAAAATGCGGGTTGAGGAGTTATAAGACAACCGCGCTATAACCGACGGCTTCTCTTATTCACTAACTTAGTGATTCTAAATTAGAGAATAAGAGGAAGGTGTCCAATTTATCCAAAAAAGTTCCTAATATTCCTTCTTTGCAATCCATCCTGGTACTGTTCCTTCCGGAATATTCAACTCCCGTTTTATTTGTGCTTTTTAGACACCACTTTTCACTCGATTTATTATGTTTAGTTTCTCCTTAATTATATACGATTCTCTTTTATCATTTGCCATTGTCCATTAAATAAATTAAATATTATTAAAACATTAACTGTATTTGAAAAACTCGCTAGTGATGAAACAGCCACCAAAAAAAATATGTATCAGATACGAACTCCCACTACAAATAACCTATCGTTATGCAGTTGGTTTGCTTTGAATTTTCGTGTTGCCAATCGAAAATGCTTTGAAGTTGCCATCTGAAAACTTTTAATTTTTTTTTCCAAAGATATTTTGAAATTTATATAAATTGCCATCAGAATTAACATGAATTCAAATTTCTATTATTTTATCATAAATAATAATAATAGTTTTGGAAATTTTGTTAATTTTAATTCTGTCATTATTTAAATATGGCGACAAGAAGTTAGAATGGCGGATGGACGTCGATTATGCGTTGTATTATATTTTTCTCAGAATCTTTTTCAAAAGAATGGGGAACAGGAAAGATCCGCGGTATAAACGACAGCGTTATATCCGGGGAGCACTGTATTAAACGCAAGTAAACTGCTCAAAGTTTCCCACATGACTTCTTTAATATTTCACCTAATTATGTCGTTTTTATTGAAGTCTGTTTCTTTCCAGTGGGCTGAAATCTTAACTGGATTGAAATGAACCACGGAGGGGGCATAAATAATGGAGTACTTAGAAAGTCAGAATGAATCACAGTCTGAAAAGAAATAGTCTAACCGTATTTTACAATGTGAATTTAAACAGTATATTACCCGGTTATTAGATATTGATAACAAATTGATTTAACCCTGTATTAAAGCGAAGTTCACAAATCATTATGGCAGACAAAAAAATAGGATATTTGATTTTATATTAAATATAAAAATAGAATTATTTTTATATTATTTATGTAAATAGAATACTTATCTAATAAAATAAATGATCAAACTATCAGCCTAATTTTACCTGATTGCTGCATTTCGACACATATACAAGAAACGTTCAAAAGATATTTTCGAATTATTAATCGCTGGCAAGATTAATAAATTTATTTCGCCACAAAGAATTTTATTCTGCTGTACCGAAACTTCGGGGGCTTTTTTAATATAATTTTTACAGAACGATCACAAGAATACTGAATTTAAACGAAGATTCATAAATGATCATATTACACCCAGCTTTCCAAACTTATCATTTACGACACGCGTGACTTCATTATTATACTGTCATAATTAGATTTTTCTATTAAAGTCTGTTTCTATCGAGTGGGTTGAAATCTTAACTATATTAAAATAATCAAGGGAGGAAACATGTATAAAGGAATGGAGAGAAAGACAGAATGATTAATTTCATAACAAATGTGAACAAAAATAGTCTACCGATAATTTAGGACGGGATTTGAAACAGTATATTACCCTCTTCTTAGATACTAATAACAGAAAACGTTCAACCGCTTGCTGATAGGAAATTCATAAAAGAATTATGGACTACAAGAAACTAGGATATTTGATTTTATAAAAATTTTGTTCCTAAATCTTAATTTAACATTATACACTATTCTGTAAGTAAATGCCAAAATTAACTAATAAAATAAATTATCAAATTGTCAGCCTAATTTTATCTGTAAGCAAATTTTCGACACATATACAGGAAATGTTCAGTGCATTTTCTAGAAATTATTAAAATATAACAATACAAAGAACATTATTTCGCTACAGTGAAGTTTGTATTGTTATACCGAAGTTATTAGTTTTTTTTATTTTTTTTATAGGACAATTATCATATAACCTGATTTATTTTATTTGCAATAACAATTAAACAAAACATGAAGTTTACAAAATTATATCGGCAAGAATTGGTTAAAGTATTTTGAACACGAATTCTTTCATATTCCTTATGTTTTAATTATTATTTAAAATAATTTAGCAAACATTTCGGAAAGAAAGAAACGGTAAGGAATGATTCATAAAATTTTCGCAGTTCGCAATAAAGAAAGAAAACTAGGACAACATAATACGATTTAATGGACGATAACAAATCCACCAATCTGAATATTATAGTAATTATACATACACTAAGAATCAAACAAAACAGACCTACTGTGATTCGTATACACTTCAAAATAATTACATAAATATAAATAATTGGGAGGTATCGGAGCTGTTTGGGATTATTACATACAATCTCTTTAGAATCTTATAGTCTTGAGAGATTTACATACCAATATAAGTTTTGGATAATGTCGACTATAATATAAGACCATAAACTATTACAGATTGGTAGTAGTTTATCAAAATTGAAAAGTTATCAAAATTATTCTAAAAGTTTTATAGTTCCTTAAGTAATAAAGACTTTTACGGAGATTTTTAAAATATCCTAATGAACATAGAACTTTCGACTGAAACTTTATGACATCTTTTAAATAATATACAGACATAAATAGGTTTTTTCTATGAAGTCTGTTTCTGTCGACCGGGTTGAAATCTTAAATGGATTGAAAAGAACTAACAATGGTTCACATATAACGATATGTTCAGAATGAACAATTTGATCGCACCGTCTGAAAAAATATTTTCTATCAATATTATAAGACGAGATTTGAATCCATATTTTCCCTGTTCGTAGGAAGTGATAACAAATTACATTCAACCTTCTACTCAATTGTAGTTATCAAAACATTCATGGCGGACGAGAAGATAGGATATTATATTTTATAATAATTTTTATTCTTATAATATTAACTTTACATCATATGTTTCTCCTTAATTAACGTAAATTTATCTAATCAAATAAATTATCAAATTATCGGAATAATTTTACCTGAAAGAAGAATTTCGTCACATCTACGCGAAATATGTTCAGATTTTTCTAGAATTGTTGAAACATAACAATACAAAGAACATTATTTAGCTATAATAAAGTTTATATTATTTTGTTCCGAAATTTAATGTTTTTTTTTTTATAATTTCTTACAGATCGACGATGAGACAATTGAATTTCTACCAAGAAGCTGAAATTATCTTATTCACAATAAAAAATATGTAACTTGCTTAATATTTTCTATAATTTATTAACAAGAATTTATTGAAATAATAATTTTATAATAATATTTATCGTCAATCAATTAAAATGAAATAAAATAAAAATATTAATTTGGAGGTTCAAACATTTCAAATAGCTCATTTAAGATAAAACATCGATAATTTAATATAGATGGTTAATCCCGGTTGATAGGAATAATGATAATCAATCCCCGGATAATCGATGTCTACATTTCAAAATTTTCAATACGCATTTATTGCATAAACGTCCTGCCTTTAACATATTAGGGACACGTTATTTATTCGGTTATTGATAGAGAAAAGTTTTGAAACAAATTATAGAATGAAACACCAAAATTCATTCACAAATATGTTAGATTCATGTATGTAATTAATCAGTAAAAGTCTTATCTGCAAAGAATTCACCTTGAGGAAGATTTGAGAATATTCGCTATTAAGTATAGAAAAGCAGAATATTTCACAATTCTGTTATTTTAATGACATGCAGCTGAAATAAAGCGGAAAACATTTGTTGAAAGATAAATATTACGAAGGACAAGAGATTGATTTTATAAAAAATCGTATATTGTAAGATGATAGAAAAAATATTGGAATTTATAAGAGTCGTTAATAATAATTTGGACTTTTTCTATTTGCTATTTCATAATTTGTTAAGAACGATAAATACATCTGTAAGGGAAACTATCGGAATATCTCTAAGGGGTATATCTGTAAGGGAATTGTTCGTATCTCTGTAAGGGGAGGTATAGTTAAGTAGAAGACTGCAGATCGAGAGGTCCACGATTCAAATCCGTGTACCCTCTTCTATGAATTTTTCTGTTTTATCGTGTTTTTTTCGTTCGTTCGATTTAATTAATTCATTCGTTTCTAAGAAAAGTATCGTCGTCTTTAAATTCGTTATATTTCGCTTTTTATTAACATTATATTTTATACAATTTTTCTACGTTTTGAGAAAAAATGTTTTTGATAATTTACATTTTGTCGTGTTATAATATCTTGCTTACTCTTCTATTAGGCTGATCTCTCGTTATCAAGTAAATCGTATATTGTAAGATATTATAGGGAAACGTGTTTTGAGGATTATATACATATGATATTTACGTGATAACTTAACGAGAAATCAGCCTAATAGAAGAGTAAGCAAGATATTATAACACGACAAAATGTAAATTATCAAAAACATTTTTTCTCAAAACGTAGAAAAATTGTATAAAATATAATGTTAATAAAAAGCGAAATATAACGAATTTAAATAGAAATAGATTACAGATTTAAAGACGACGATACTTTTCTTAGAAACGAATGAAACACGATAAAAGAGAAAAAAAATTTATAGAAGGGGGGACACGGATTTGAACCATGGTCTTCTAGATCTGTAGTCCCATGCTCTACCACTGAGCTATACCCCCTCTTTCTGACATCGTCCTCTTACAGATATATTTATCGTTCTTAGCAAATTATCAAACAGTAATTGACACACGGATTTGAACCATGGTCTTCTAGATCTGTAGTCGCATGCTCTACCACTGAGCTATACCCCCTCTTCCTGACATCGTCCTCTTACAGATATATTTATCGTTCTTAGCAAATTATCAAACAGTAATTACATATTATAGCACAGAAAAATTCAAATTATTATTAACGACTCGTATAAATTCCAATATTTTTTCTCAAAATACAGGAAAAATATCTGACAACATGCAGTTCGAGAAAGAACTAAATTTGCCTACTTTCCGCAGATATCACTTATCTTTTTTTTATTTAGATATTGTAGCACAGAAAAATTCAAATTATTATTAACGACTCGTATAAATTTCAATATTTTTTCTCAAAATACAGGAAAAATATCTGACAACATGCATTCGAGAAAGAACTAAATTTGCCTACTTTCCGCAGATATCACTTATCTTTTTTTATTTGGATTTGGAATGCATTATTTTTGTAAGTCCAGTTTTAACGCTACTTTTTCAGCAAATATGCAAGACCACTTCGTGTTGTCGAGTTGATGATATCATCGTGACAACATGCACAATTTCGTCATCGAAAAGTTAAGTTATTGTCTTTTCTGACAGCATTCATATTTACTTCATGCTGACGCCATCAGTTATCGTCTTTTATAACCTCGTTCAAGGTTATGATGATGCCACATCATACGTAATATTCCATCAAACTCTATGGTATATATTGAGACAGACATGCTTTGTTAATCCCTTTGTTAATGTAAACCATATGTGTTGGCCAGCCTCTGATGGGTTCTATAATTTGGTAGCCTCAGATACAGTATATCCCTCGTGCGAAACATAAACTGAATCTGAATTTAATAAAAATACAGTACTTCATGAAAACTGGAATTAAACTTGTTTACACCCGCAATTTTAATATAACTATTGACATAAGATGGTGAAATCAAATATACTTTCAATCAGAAATAGAAAAAGCTTATTTCATTAGAATATGTTGCAGTTCTTTCGATCATGATTATAATAGTTAATTTGTAGATGAGTGAATAAGCTATGGGAAATATACTGTATTATCCGATACTGGTCTAGAAATGATCGATAGATATTTTACAAAAATTAAAAAATAATGATTAAAAAACACTATATTATTAATTTATTAACATGCAAAACAGTAAATGATTCACGAATGCAATTATTAATGTGTAATAAATTTATTCATTTTATTAATTCAGATAATATCTTAGCGTTTTAAATTGTACACTGTTAAAAATTTTGAATTGAAACCTTAATTCTATCTTAGAAAATATACACTTAGCTGTAGAATCAATCAAATATTTTCTGGCAACAAGTGGGTGTAAAGCTGTTTGGCATTTAGATACCGTAATACAAATTGATTTTTGTCTTAAGCTCGGAAGTAAGTTCAAGTAGTCGTTAAATAGGTAGTTCCTTAAGTAAGGAGTACCTGTACTATAAAAGAATTTTAAATTTTTTAATTCAAAATCACGAAATATTATATTTCATAAAATATTCTGTTTAATAAATTCATAAAGTATTCTGGTAAGAATTTTGTGTTTATATTATCCTGTAATATCATATATCAATACCATCTCCGACTGATTTCAGTATAGAAAATTTATTCTTTATAATCTAGAAATTAAGTTCATATTGTATAAACGATTTCTAAATATTTGCTTAATTTATACTATTTGTTTAATATGCCTATAATTGTTAGCAATTGCATTACCAATAAGCAGTCTCCGAATATGTTACTGTTCATTTCCCAATCCTGATCAATACTTTCATTCAATACAAAACCCATGAACATTATACATTTAAATCCTTTATTTAGCCTTAAAATTCACTAATTCCTTAAAATAGCCAATAATGATAAATAAGAAGTAATTTTACTATTTTTTGAACACAAAAAAATTATCCTTATGAAACAATGCAAAGAAAAACTTGATCGGTTTGAAGTGATATTTCAAGATATATTTATATACATATAACTAAGCACTGTACTAAAGTTCGTATGAGTAAAGATTTTCTCATTGTATAAATGCACAACTAGTAAATAATGTTTTGTAAAGTGATTATTTGTAACAAAGAATATTTAAATATTCCTTTCATATATATAATATATACATAATTAATTATTGAGTTCTCTATTGAGATATACATTAATATCGTAATATTTTCGTTTTACATTTTATAACTAATTTACATTATTATCCGAATATTTTTGAAATACATAATTAAATGAAGTTCGTTTCTAAATTTTTCATTACTAATATGGTGAAAGTCCACCAGTTTTCAGCAATTACTCTAACTAATAATCACTAAAATATTCTTAAAATGATTCCTTATAATACATAATGATGAAGTTCGTTTCTAAATTTTTCATTACTAATATGGTAAAAGTCCATTAATTTTCATCAATTACTCTAACTAATAATCACTAAAATATTCTTAAAATGATTCCTTATAATACATAATATACAGTTTGTTTGATAATGTCTGCGCATGAATTTTAAAAATAAAAGTCCTTATATAAATTTAAGATTAAATTAAATTACCAGAGTTTTTTTTTGTATCACTTAATATTCTCTAAAAATAAATCCATTTGTATCTTCCTCAAATTTTTGGTGCGGTTAAGGCGATTTTAATTTTCTCCGATGTGCCGTAATATAAATATTCGAATTTAATTCAATTTAATCATTAAATCTGCAGTTTTATGGTAATCGTTAAATTTTTCTTCAATTATTCATACTCGTACGTTTTCTATTGCAATTTATGTGATTAATTTCATTACATCTTCAACAGTTCAAAGTACTATCTTGATTCTCTATGAAGTTATAATTTTTAGGACTTGGAAATTCATACAAACATAAACAATCGCATTTATAAACAACAGATAAATACATAAATATATATTCATTAATTGAATACAGTCGGGCAAAGTCACAGAGAGCTCATCTTATATTTTTATCAGTGTAAAAGAGAGCAATATTATCTTCCACATTACCCCTTTAATATCGCTTAACTCAAATTGAGTAATTCATCACGTATAGTCAGGTGGTTTTCAAAATAATTAAAAAACAGATTTTTTAGAAAAAGATCTCATTTCATAAACAATGGTACCTTCAAACCCTACAGATACTTAATTTGATGAAACCGTTCCTTATTCACTTGTAAGAAAGTAGATTAAGATGGTTTGGCCAGATAATGAGACGAGATGAGGACTACACGGGCAAAAGACTTATGAACATGAAATTTGAAGGAAGGAGGGAAAGAGGACGACCCAAGAGAAGGTGGCAAGATATCATGAATGACGATCTGAGATCAAAGGGTCTCAGAAGAGAATGGACAAAGGACAGAACGCAATGGAGAAAGCTCATCAAAAACAGTGACCCGATATAGAAATCGGAGGGAGCTTATTGATGATGATGATGTTCCTTATTCACTTGTAGTGCTTAGATCCACATTATTATGTATACAAACCTTAAATTACAAATTGCACTTTTAAAATCGGTACCTATAAAGATTAAATCTTATCTAACCAGGATAATGATCAATTTGTTTTCAACAATTCGATCAAGGAAGAAAATATCGAATACATGGCACTCATAATCTGAAAATATACAGAATATACTTCCATGTACAAAATTATTTGAGATAGAAAAACAAAAAAGTTAAAACTATAATTCTAGTTTAAATTAAACACTGTATTCAGAATATTAATCATACTTACTCGTATCAAGAAATTCTTCTTCACGTAAAACATTCCACCGATGTTAATTCCCATGGGAGTTTTGCCAAATCTTTTCATGAAGTTTAAAATCTTTAAAATAATATTTAAATATTAATTGTTGATAAAAGTTTCACATTTAAAATAATTAAAAATTACATTACTTTCAGTTTCGTTTTCAAAGGTAAGTCAGCGGAAGATATTTTGACAATTTCAACAAAGTTTCCGTACAGCTGTAAATAAAATCGAGGGATTAAATAAGTTTTGATTAAACATTAAAATATTTTTACTTACCAAAGAAGTAAACCGGGAAAAGACAAAAGAAATACTTAGAACGAAAACATTGAATGCAAATGTAATGATTAAACCAATGATAAATAATAATCCATCTAATTGAAGTGTGGCACAAACAGTGAAGCATGCCATATAAATGGAAAGGCCGTACACGACAGGAGAATAAAATTCAGAAAAACGATTCATTTCCTGCAGCCAGTACCATAAATCATAATGTCTTTTTATCAAATCTTCTATCTTTTCTTTTATAAATCTTTCTCGTTTTTCAAGTTTATCAAAGGTTCTAGATAAATTTGTGAACCGCTTAGAGAGGAAGATGAAAAGTACACTGAAAACAAGTATAACAGAATACAATTGTCCGAAACCGTAGATGACTAACAATGTCATATTCAGATGACAAAAGAAAAATTCATTTTCTGATTTTGCTATCATTTTCAATGATGGATAGAGAAACAGATCAATTATAGTTATTAATAAAATTAGATTAGAAATTATTAATATCAGAAAAATTATGGAAAGGTTTTTCATAACGGTTAGCATTTCTTCCTCTTCCTTTTCGTATCCACTGGTATTTCTGGGAAGACGAAAGATATTTCGCTTGAAGAAACTGAACTGAAAAGCTAAGAATCCCAAGTAAATAATGATAATAAATTTAATAAATAATTTATGCTTTCCAAAGAAATTATCCCATCCAAAACAAATAACACGCTCATTTGTTATTTGAGCAAGAAGTAATATTACGTTCGACCACATGAATATCTCGATGACAGTTTGATAACACCTGTACAGTTTAGAAAGATGTTTTTTCTTCTTTTTTAAATTTTTGCAGCCACAATCCATTATTATCAATCCAAATATGTTTGAAGTGTTCAGCACCGGTCGAAGTAAACACAGTACGCACAAAGGTGCGGATATCGAATACATAGTGCCAAATACAATTACTATCCGACTACATGTAATCTGCAGAATATCATTCCAATCATCAGTTTTAGTTCTTTCGCTGCCGTCTTAGAAGCAGTACAATTTTTGTATGAAACGAAACTCTCCTGTAACGATTAATTCTCTTCTAATCTGATGTAAACATGTTTTATATTGGAATATCATTAAATTACAAAATTATTGATTAAATTTCAATATAAAATTCCAAATTCATTAAATTCTTTTAACGGACTCTTTTTATTATCATCTCATGATTGAAATCCACTATGTTCCTTGAATTGTTTGACAATCAATACTAGATCGAAATCCATTATGGCTTCATTTTATGCTGTTTACTGTCTTTAATATCACATATTGATTGATATCCACTATGTTCTTTCAAATGATTGTCTATCAGTTTAATACCATCTAGTGATTGATAACCACCACATGCTTTTATTTCTCCTTACATCTTGCGTTACTCATGAGCCGCTCACTTGCCAAGTCGATTAACTCCACAAAACAAAAAGTAGAGAAAAATGATAAAATAATATACTTGTTTTTTTAAAATCCCTTTAAAATATAAATTTAAATAATAAATATTGTAGAATGTATTATTAAAGGTGTAGCTTTTATCTAACGACATATAAAATGCATATGATAGTATATCCTTGGAGTAAGCGTTATTTTTATTACAATTTTTGTGTAATTGAGGTAGTTAATCGCTTTGGCAACTGAAAATAATAATACTATCCGAGTTCAATCTTCAAAATATTTTTTTTAAATAAATTTATTCAGTATATTTTTCAAATGTTAAACAAAAGTTTGGTTGCTAGACATTGCCAGAGCATTGCGAGAACTAGGCTGAACGCAGAGTTAAGAATGATATGCTACCCCTATACCACAAACACTTATCGCCATATATTGGCAATAATATAAACTACAATTGCAAAAGAATGACATTCTATCCTGCAGAATAATCGATAATATAGAATGAGCCGTTGACATGTTCAATAATGGCAGATCATTACCATCGAATTTCATGAAAATCGATTTATTTGAAAATTTATTACTGGGGACATACAGTATGCTAGCAGACAGACATTACCCTGATCTTATAAGCCCATACGCTTCTTTAAAATTTCCTTCTTTTTAAATAAAACAAAATGAAAGGAAAAATCGCCAAAAAGATAAAAATGATATAGAAGGGGGCACACGGATTTGAACCGTAGACCTCTCGATCTGCCGTCGAATGCTGTACCACTGAGCTATACCCCCTCTTGGTGTCGTACTGGTCTTACTAGTATACTTATCGTTTATAGCAAATTACCAAGTACAAATCATTCGATATTAGATTTCTCTCTATCATTAAAATGTCTGTTCATCTACCATCTTTTCAAGTAATAACAGTAGTTGTAAGCATATAATGCTTTTCTATATTTGAAGTATGTATTAAAGGATTTTTAGAGCCAGTATAATTAATTTCATCGCACAGTCTCAAGAAAAATAAACTACTGATATTTTACAACAGGATTTGAAACAGTATATTACTCAGTTCTTAGATACTAAATATGAAAACTCATAAATGAATTATGGAATAAAAGAATGCAAAGTCGAGAATTTGAACGAATGCAATTCTATTAATTATAACTACGCCTAACGGTCTAGCGACTCTGCAAATTCCAGAGTTCGGCCTGAGCTCAGGTCTTAAGCTAAGTTCTAACTTAAAACTAATTAATTACAAAACAGCTAACAGAATGTAACGTCTAACTGACGAAACAAAATAGGAGATCGGAACTTATAACTAAAAGTGCCGATTAAGTGTTAGAAGTTAAATAATAAAAAAAACAAATTTATTGGACTCTTAGACACTTACAAAGTGTTAATAAATGCTTTATTGAAACTATAATAAAGCAACAAGTAATTAGTCAGAACAAGTTAAATAATAAAAATAAACAAATTTATTGGACTCTTAAACACTTACAAAGTGTTAATAAATGCTTTATTGAAACTATAATAAAGCAACAAGTAATTAGTCAACAAAACTTGTTTAATCCAATTCAAAATTCAACAATCCAATTATTCACAAAAAAAGAACCTTAAATACTACTAAATTCTACTACTTCCACCTTCGATACAAACTTCAAACAATCGTCGATCTTTACAAGAACTCAAATGTCACTTGCCAATTTTATGTCTGGAAATTCAGCACCTCTCGTTATCAAATAGCACCTCAAAAACTTGTCGATTGCGTCGAGCTTTTATACGCGAGTGACGAACACTTCCGTACTCGCTCATTTATATACTTATAGGTAGTGTTACCATATTTTTTCGTCGTCACGTGGACCATCGATTCTCGACCGAGTGTCACGTGACACTACTTATACTAACAAGAGATCTACAACTTGACAAATTGCCCATAATCATGAAGCTTTAAACCAGGACAGAAGCGAGAGCTAGGGAAAAAAGAAGCAAAAACTACCAAAAATTCTTTATTAAAAGTACCTATAAATCTTTTTACATATTACATACAGTAAGTTATATAGAAAGTTTGATTACAGCAGAAGTTTAAATTATTTTATTTATTTATTGTACCAGTCGTACTTCTCGCT
>AYEL01078796.1:0-53375 GCA_000484575.1 Olivierus martensii
TTTCAAAAAAATCTCGCATTGCACGTGGACATTTCTCTTGCGCAAGGAAATATCATTTCAGTCCTTCGAATATATTTAAAATTCTTTCGACTGCCGGCAACAGAGAAAGAAATCCTGTACTTCTATGCTGGACTAGTTTTTTGTATTCCATATTTGCAAATTCGCAGAATTCCTTTAATTGAGTCACTCTAATGGTATAAATATGAAAATATTTGTATATTTTCACAACAACAGCTTCAATTTCGATTGGCAGACCATCCACAGCAGTTTGAAGTGTATTGTGCACAATATGTGCGCCACATCCAATGCGGACAATATTAATTCCAAATTCTTGTTTGAGGCGACTGTAAACATTATTTTGTCCTCTTCTATGTACGCCTCCAAAATTTGTGTTACGATTGTCAGCACAAATGCAGCTATTTTTCTGTCAATCTCATGACGACATAATGTCAAAATTATATTTTCAGTTAATATTTCCGATGACTCACCGTGAACAGATTCAAAATCCAGCAGTTTTACTTGTACACCTTCCAATGGTAAAAAAAATCTAACAACAACGGGCGCTAGTTTTACGTCTTTTCTATTTGAATTGACATTGGTAACACTTACAAAAAGCGTCTTCTGTAAGTCAGCATGTAATTCTCCACAGACAATGGTATCAGAACATTTAAAATTATCGCTTCGCATTTGGTTCTCGCGGCCCCAAATTTTGGTTCAAAACAGACGCCTGGCAAAAGTAATCGCATTGGATTGAAGTAGTGTAAGGAAGCCGAACAACTTTGACCTGCAGGCAAAACTTTAGGGACCAGACAGTACATATAAAAGTCTACAAATTGATTGTAAAACAAAAGATTGATTTATTTCCAAATCAATCCATAAGTTAAAATATTATAGTTTTCAAACTGCTACGTAGCACAAGTTTGCGTTCTGTTGAAAATGATGATCAATTTCTATGAAGTATTTGTTTTAATATCTTCAGTATAACAAATGTTATAAATACTTATATGTAATGAGTTGTTTTAATATTTTTAATTTTGAATTTAAAGAAAAAATGCCATTATTTTCAAAAATATCACATTTTTGATCATTGGTTTAAATTAGAATAAAAATATACATTTGACATTTTATCAAAAATATAAAAGACAAGAAAATTCTCATAGCGTAAAAAATATTTCACAACTAGACCAATTAGAAGTTTCTTATTTCAGAGATTTGAAGAAAAAGTTCCGAGCATAAAGCAAAGGGATTCTTTTGTTTACTCACCATCATCTTCAAATACTGCTGTAATATGTTAACTCACTAATTTTACATAATATTGTTTGTGAAATTTCATGTCTGTAACATACAAATATTATAGTTAAAAATGTTTGCAGCTTGAGAAGCTCCTGCATTAAAGAAGTGATTGAATATGTTATACTAAAGCCCTCTGCACACAAAGCACATCGTCAGACGTGTACAAGATTTGATTCGCAGTTGACGATATGCGTACGCCTGCACATCCACACGCAAAGCATACTACAAGCGTACAGAATTCGTTCCTTCAAGATGCCTCCAGCAGTGATGATGATGATGATGATGTTATATTTTATTTTTTTTTGTCGTCACCAAAAAAGGAGGAAAATAAGACGATTTTGGGTTCATCCCTACATTGAAAGAAATGTAAATAATAGATTGTTTATTGCTGCTAGGGAATTATCAGAAGATGATGCAAAATTTCAAACATTTTATAGAATGACTAAAAATACATTTCAAGAACTTGTTCAAATTGTGAGTCCTACTATTCAAAGACAAAATAGTAACATGCGTCAATCTGTAAGTGGAGAAGAAAGAATCATGATAATGCTAAGGAAGTAAAATATTTATTTATCTAGAAACTTTTTAAGTTATAAATTTTCTAAAATTAAAAACTTTATATGTAATACAGCATCTTGTTTTAATTTTTATTGTTATCTACAATAAATCAAAGTACAAACAAACAAAAAATAACTATCACACAGACTTAGCATTAACAATGGAATAATAATTCTATTTGTAATAATTTTTTTTTTGTATTTATTACTGAAGAAACCATATAATGTGCCCAATTAAGCCTAGCTTCGTACAGCTAGCAAACGACAATACGGTATGGCTGGTGTCATGAAGCTTGGGAAATATGACAAATAAGCTACGCTGCTGCTTCGTGTACAGACATGCATTTGAAAACATGTGGCACTGCAAGCAAATGATGCTGTGTCTAAAACGTGTCTATGACGATATTCTCCGTGGAATATATCAGAGGGCCTAAGATATTTGATTCTAAGATGGAGTCCACAATAAATATGTATCCACAATAAATTTATTACTTCTTTTAGAGTTGAGTTTTTTATGTTTATATCAAACAATGTGAATACAATAAATTCATAGCACTTTTGTTAAATCTTGTAAATTATTCTTTTTGTTAGAGAAAAGATTTTTGTTAGAGAGAACACTCATCCTATCAACTAAAGTAGTAAAACAATAGTTCTATTTTAGTACAAAAGTCATCCAATTTCTTATAATTTGAAATAGTATTTACCTTTAGGTATGAATGTTTTAACACAGTAGAACTTTAAATTGCAATTTTTCAATATTAAGAGAGAAAAATGTTTTAACTTTTTAAAATATTTTTATAGTGAGGAAACAACTATAGTAGACCCTCAGTTTAATGGACTCTAATGGATTTTGGATTTAACAGATAAAATATTTTGATTAAATCATTTCAATAAATATTTGAATCTCATCAAGAACAATGGATGATATTAGTGTTATATGCAACATTTTGTTATACAGAAGGAATATCAATGTTTTCCTATAGAATTTAAGCTTTACACATACAAGCAGTTTGCTATACAAGGAAATGCAATGTTATCCAATGGAGTTAGACTTAGTATGTCAGCATGGTTTAGCAATTTATTGGGTTGTCCGGAAAGTTTGTGCATTTTTTTTTAATAAACATTTAAAACAAAATTTTCAAATTTAAAGGTAATTTTATTCAGTAAAATAATTTCCGTTTGAATTTACAACCTTTTCCCATCGAGTCAGTAGTTTTTTGATGCCATTTTCAAAAAATTTTGTGGTTGTGATTCAAAAAATAATTTTAAGTGTTTTTCGACTTCAGTAATATTTATAAATTTTTTCCCTTGTAGAGAATTTTGTAGTGATCAAAAGAGATAGTAATCCGATGGCACAATGTCTGGCGAATATGGAGGGTGAATGAGAACTTCCCAGCCGAACTCCTTTAACTTCTGTTGCATCATCATCGCTATCTGCAGCCTAGCGTTATCGTGGTGGAAAATAACGACTTTTCTGTTCGCTAGTGATGGTCATTTTTCCACAGTTGCCTTTCTTAAAATGTCCAGTTGACTACAATATTTGTCTGCATCGGTAGTTTC
This sequence comes from Olivierus martensii, assembly GCA_000484575.1. NCBI lineage: Eukaryota > Metazoa > Arthropoda > Arachnida > Scorpiones > Buthidae > Olivierus > Olivierus martensii. The sequence goes on from AYEL01078796.1 coordinate 3,411, forward strand.
CTTGTTTTTTACCAGCTCGTAAAAAATTATGCCTTTAAAATCCCACCAAACACTGAGTATGACCTTTTGTTGGTGAATGTTTGGCTTTGGTGTTGGAAGTGCAGGCAAATTTGGTTTAGACCAGTGTTTTTTTTCCTCTCCACATTGTCATATAGGATCCATTTTTCATCTCCAGTCACAATTCTTTCTAAAACAGCTCAAACTTAAAACAGCCCAGCAAAGAAACGCATGCTGCAACTCTATCCAGCCGATTTTTTTCAGAAAGTTCATGGGGAACCCAAACATCGTACTTGCTATCCCCCATTGATTTTAGGTGGTCATTGATGGTTGTTTTGGATACATTAAGTATCTCAGCAAGCTCCCTTGTTGTTAATCAAGGATTACTTGCAAGCTGTGCTGAAATATCGGTGTCAAGGACAACCTTCGGTCGTCCTGAATGGCTCATCTTCCAGGCTTAAATTTCCTTCTCAAAAATTTTAAACCACTTTTGACAGGTACGTACAGATAATGCATCATCTCCATAAACTTCACATATGTTTTTTGTTGCATCGAACTGCAGAAAGCCCTTTTTTAAACTCATATAACATTACGTGGCACAAATGTATTCTATCGACACTCATGGCAAAAACGAAACTAACAATAGTCTGTCATCTTTATTCTGACAAAACAAATTTTTATGACAGTTACAGTGTCATCTTTCAAGGTCACAACTAAACTAAATAATAACTTGCAATGTTTTAGTACTCTAACACCACCAATTAACAACTAAAAAAAAAACACGCACAAACTTTCCGGACAACCCAGTATATATATTTCTTTAGATAACTGCATTTTATGAATAGGAAAATATAATTGTAAAATCCATATTTGTTTTAAGATTATGCCACTCTGTTTCAGCTATTCAGATTATCATCAATAATAAATCTTCAAGCAGAAAAAAACTTTATACTTGATTTACAAAAAATGTTTTTGGTTTATTCAGCCCTCTTTAGCTGTCTATTTTATACTTAAACTACACAAAATATACAATTTCCTAGTGAAATGCAACAAATTAATTTTACAATTTGAAAGAATATTCTTTGTTTCTATCATATCAATGGTGCTTTCAATATTCATTTTTCATTCTTAAATTGGACCTTATCACTAATTTAACAATTATATATATATATTTCAAAAATCCAACAATCAATATTCTGGTTCCATCAGTTTTTGGCATGAATGTCAAAGCGAATCTTTAAATTTACTGTGTTAGTGCGCCATTGTTTTCTGGAGGCAGAATTTATGTTTTGACAGCCCTGTATTCCAGAATTAGATGTTTAGTCATGCTTGCAATCAGGGTTGCCAGATTGGCTTTTCTGATGCCAAATGAGCTCATTTTGGCTTTTTTTTAGACATGGTTGGCATTATAAATTTTTTTTAAAACAATTTGGTGCTTTTTTCTAGCATTTTTTGCTTATAGACTTTATATAAAATCTTTTAACTTTTTTCGAGGGTACAGTAATGAATTAAAATTTGCAAAACTATTTTATTTAGGTGAATTAATATTCTGTAGAACTACAGTCTTTTATTTAGTTATTGAACATTAAAATTTCATTTAATGTTTGATTTTATTTCTTTAAAACACTGTACAAGTAGTCCTTTTCTGTTAAATATATATAGCATTACATATACAACAAAAATCTGGCAATCCTCAGATCCTGAGGTTGCCAGATTTTTGATTCTCAACCTGTAAAAGATTATGACTGCTACTAACCTATAAAAAGCAAATGAAACTATGTATATTTCATATTTAACTTATCAAATTATTAAAAGATAAATCAAGCTATCTGAAAAGTTTAGATTTTTACAGTTAACAATATGTTATACTAAATATCAAAATTATCTTCAAATTTTTCATTTAACTTTCAAAACTAGCACTTTTTTTATTTTAATTATTCTTACCAATTTAAATTTTCAGCAATAAGATTCTTTAATTTACAAATATTAAGTAAAATAAAAAAAGTGCTAGTTTTGAATTATTCTTACCAATTTAAATTTTCAGCAATAAGATTCTTTAATTTACAAATATTAAGGGCCAATTGTTTAAGCGGAGTTTCAGCCATCCACAGTTTACAGCAAAAATTTCGTCTAGACGGCTTTCAGATAAATTGCAGCTTTAAAAGTATTGCAAAGATGTTGACTATGCTGAGTCTAACAGAGCAGCGGCAAAATCTCGATTGTTACCACAGTTCCTACACGCTCCCATAGTTTGAAAATTTTCAGCCAACCAGTATCTCGGATTGTATCAATGATGTCAGTAAAATGGCAGAAATTCAAAGTGAAGAATGTTTTAAGTTACACTTAAAGCATTTACTATATTTTTAAATTATATTTCACTCAATAATAACTCAAACAAATATGGAGGATTCTACACATTATGAAAATTTAACACATGTGCAAGAAGACACAGCGCAGATTCTAAACTTGGCTAGTGGCTGCTCTAAAAATATACTTTAGTAACTGGTTTTCTAGTCCTCATCTGAGAGGCATCTGTTAACATGCTTTATTTATGCAATGCAAATTTTATAAAACCATGGTTCTGATTGCAGTCTAGAATGCATTTAAACAATTGGTCTAAAAGTCCTATGGCTTAATCATTTTAAATCCATGCAGACTAAGTGTATTTTTCAATTCCCATTCATACTGGATAAGTATAATTAAATTTTAGTTAATGACACTAAATTATTAATTTCCTGGACATTTTGATATTATAAGAAAGTTTCTCTGAAAAAGTAAAACTTTCAAATCTATATATCAGCTGTTTTTGGTGTTTTTATATTGAATCACTACTGAAAACTATATAGATTCCTAGTTTTGAATTTCAAAATAATACACAACAAACAAACCAAAAAAAATTATACAAAAATCAGACTTTTAATTTTAATGAGAATGTTGCTATTGCATCTCAGTAACTAGATTTTCAATATCAGATTTTATTTTTAAGAGCTGAATTCTGAGGTTAGTTTTTACATTTCTTAAACAGAAAAATGACTTCCTCTAGAAAAAAATATATAAACTCGTAAACTATTGCAGATCCTTATGTAAGTCACACAGGTAGGGAATTTGCAACAGACAGATAGTTTCTGCTCTAAAAGAGATATTTTATAAATTTTTTTTCTAATCTGACATAAATTAGCATTGTTATATCATATATTAAAATTTTCAAGTAAAATTATATAGGTGAAATAGTTGAGAAGTTTCTTATCAATCAAGAAATTATTGTTTTTTAAAACTGTTTGTTATTAAATTCAAATTTGCATTTTATTTGAATATTTTATTAAACTCTTATATAGATATCATCAAAATAAAATTACCTTTTCATGTATTGATTCTTTAAATGTAAGTTCTTCTTTAAGACTCTGAACACGATTTTCTAAATCCACTCGCATTAATGTTTCTTCTTCTAATTGTGACTTGGCTGCAGCTAATTGTTTATTTAGCTTTTCTTGATCATTTTCTGTCTCCTGAAAAATAAATGTGATAAAAACTTTTTAATATTCTAGCAAATTATCATATTTATTATTAAAAATGTTTTAGATATAAAATTTTCCATTTTATAGTTAAAAATAAGAACTATCACTATATCATTATCTTATACTTTTATCATATCTATCAAATTATAAATAATTTAATATTAATATAACAGGTTGTCTATCAAACTTTAAGCAAATAGCTTGTCAATGTAAATTCAGTACAAATATATCAAAGTCTGATCATGAGTAGAAAATATTTTTGAATTAAGACTTGTTTATAGTCCAATAAAGCTAATGTTTTGTTAGCACCTATAACATCTGTCATGCTGCATTCTAATTTGATTGTTTATAGTTAATATTATGTAAACAAGAGTAATCTTTAAATGCCTCAATAAAAAATTCAACATTGCTATTTGAATCAAGGACCTTCTTGATTTCAACACTCCACCATTTTGTATCAGATCACAAAGCATCATGGTTTGACCATAATGCTGAAACCTAGAACGAGTTCTAGGCTGTCAACTTCATGTCAGTTACACTATATTATGGATAACGTTGGAGTATAAACCTGTGAATTGTTTCTAATCTCGACGTCGCCAACGAGCATCTCTGCCACATTGGATATAAACAAGACTTAACAATAAAAATACATAATCAATTATTTAAAATTAATTAAATTCTATGCACTGAAATGCTTATTCAACTTCTATGTAAATGTATTCTATATTCAATTAAAAAATTTAAGTTTTGATCCAATTGAGAAATTTAGAAAAAAAAAAACAAAAATTTAATCTTTATAGATATCATTTAATTTACATATGATAGTTTTACAAATATTTGCATTAATGAACTGTACCAATGTATACTTGATTTTTCAATAAGATAATTTTCACTTTTATAAAAAACAATTTCATTATCAATTTAATTAACTCAAAATTTAAATTAATTATTATATTTTGTCTATATAATAATCTATATCTGTAATTCATTTCTTAATAATTTTCTTATATATTGGGTCATCGAATTGTTTTAGTAAGAATTTCTGATTAATTCACCCAATGCTTAAATTTAATATACATGAATGAGAGCATTAGCAAATAGAATGATCAAATGAAATTTATGATCATACTTTAAACAAATAAGTGAATTTAAGGCCATAAACATTATTTTTTTTTTTTTAAAAGTAAATTGTTTAATGAAATTTTTGCAGGTGTCTTATAGAAATTCAATGAAATAAAGAATTACACATCCACATATTTCTGAAACATAAGTCAAAACTGTGTAAGTTGGGGACCTACTGTATTCAGATGTTTTATTGCAATTTAATAATATGAATAATTAACTGTTTTATGAGTTTCTTGTTTATTATTTGCATCTTTCTGCTTCTGTATAACTGTAAAACAGTAAATTCACAAAATAGCTCAGGAGTGCAGAAGTTACTTTATTTGACAAATGCTTTCAATCTTTCTTCAGGGTCATCATCAGGTCTAAGACATGATGGCAGACCTGAAGAAAAGTTGAAAATGTTAAATGTTAATCAAATAAAATAACCTTTGCAATCCTGAGCTATTTTGTGAATTTATTGTTTATTCTCTTCACTGATTGTATCAAATATATTTTCATATCAAATTTAATGATGTAATGATTTTATAAAAAAATTAGCTGAAATATTTGGCATTGCCTGGGAATTTCTGCCATATCATGTGTAGTGAGATATTAATTTCTGGTTTGCATTAGTTTTTGATAGCTACAAATGGTAGTCTATCTGAGGGCAAAGTTGGAAAATATCAAAACATTTTTATGTGAGGATGATGTCATCCATTGTTACATCATAATAATACCAAACACTATAATGTTTTGTGACATCATCATGTTACATAATATGTCAAAATCATTTTCACATCACCAATCTTATATTCCAATAACATCATGCTTGTGAGACTTTGGCATCATCTCAATGTCATTCATTGTTACAACAATCAGAACAACAGCTTGAAGGATTTAAACACACATTTAAAAATATGACTCCAAACTGCCCCACGCCTTTGACAATTTTGGTTTAGCCTATGTTATTTTCAGGGCCAGAAAAAGTTGTTATGCAAAGTTTAATCTCAATACATCAAATGGTGTGGAAGCTTATACAGCAGGGCTGACCAAAAGGCGGCCTCCGGGCTGCATGTGGCCCACCAAGCCATTTTGTGCAGCCCGCAAGGCTTTCAGAATTTGTGATATATTACTTTTTAATATTTTTTCACTTTTATTTATTACTTTTTTGGGAGATTAAAAGGTTTTCTTCAGATAATTAATGCAATACTCATTGCTATTTTAAAATGTCTGTACCAATAGAAAAGTATGCCATAAAATATAATTTGTTCAAAATTATCCATGCAGTTCTAAATCAATATTTTGTAAACTTTTTCTGCATAGAATTTTTTGATATTATATGAATTTCATGCGTTTTAAAGTTTGAGTACTCAATTAAAAAAAACTTTAATAAAAAATAGTTGTTGTTTTAAAAGAATTCCTCGCTGATAAAGTTTCAAAATGAAAAGAAAATTTATCAACTTTTTTTAATACACAAGTGAACTTTTTCTGCATAGAATTTTTTTATATTATATGAATTTCATGCGTTTTAAAGTTTGAGTACTCAATTAAAAAAAACTTTAATAAAAAATAGTTGTTGTTTTAAAAGAATTCCTCGCTGATAAAGTTTCAAAATGAAAAGAAAATTTATCAACTTTTTTTAATACACAAACCTGCGGATAAATACAGTATATGGATTTTGTTAGATTCTTTTTAAACATTGAGAGTAGCTCAAGGACATTACTATGCTATCTTTGTGGATCTCTAGAGATTTGGAGAACCGGTGACCTAGATTGCTTCACGTTCTAAAATGCATGAATATGAATAGATTATACACTATATTTTTAAAATAGAAATACAGTATATTAAAATTATACAACAAAATATTATTTTTATGAAAGTATTTCATAAAATAGTAAACTTGCCAGTTGCATTTTCAAGAGTGGTGCTAAGTACAAACAATAAAAAAATTTATTTTTTATTCGAATAATTATATAGTAGTACGGCTGACATAATATACATATAATATATAGCAAATAAATTTTCATAGAATATTTTTATTGCAGATAAAAGATCACTGATGATATTTTTCATGTCACTAATTGTGTTTCATGCATATAAATTATAAAAATTATTATTGATGTCAAGTAACGTTATAGTTATATTTTATAAAACTAAGCTTTTCAAATAATTATAAATATCTTTCATGTACGATAAATATTTTTAAATATATAATTTTTTTTTTTTTTTTAAATTTCGAACGTCGCCATATTGTAACAGAATAGCCAAGAGACTTCAAAATTCGTACTTATATACCTCAAATAAAAAATGAATACACGTTTAAAATTTGATTGTTCTGTAATGTTTTGTTCTTGAGATATTTTGTGGATTGTCTGAGAGACATATACACTATATAAAAAAACTAACAGTTTAAAATCCTTCAAATGATTTGTCTATTTTTTCTATTTGTCGCACATGAATGACAATATAATTATTGTCATTCATGTGCGACAAATAGTTTTAGAGATATCGTCTCTTGTTTCGAAGTCTTTATCTTATTATGTAACTATTTATTTAATAATTTCAAAATTAATAACTTTTATATTGCATAATAAAGATATTTCCTTTAAAATTCGAATGTTCTGCGATATTTGATTCTGAAAATTTCTTTTGGATGGATAAATGAATATAGTCAATTTTTATAAAAAAATAAAAAATAATACCTTGAAAAAAGAAATTTCCGAGATCCATTTCCGTTTACAAATGGTTTCATTGAACAACTTTCCTTGTTATATTTTCGAAAGAACAAGATGTCGGATGAAAATATCAAGTCCACAGAATGTCAAAATAACAAAATAACAAAAAAAAGTGAAATTATAAAAATTTTTATATACTAGACATAAAATCTATTTTTTATTCTGTGATGATTCATGTTTTATTCTGCATACTATTTAACTTTTCAACCATTCTATTTTCATTTCGACCACTTTTTTTTAATAAAATTTTTTTTCTAACTTTATATCATTATTTCGATCGCTATAAAACTTTCATAATATTATTTATTTATTATTTTTAGCTGAAAAGAAAGTATTATTAACAATAAACGAATTTTTATGATCAAGGGAATAATGATAAATATGATTCACGAGGAATTAAAGATATTCAGTTTTAAAGATATTGGAGAAAAGAATAGAAAGATCTGCTAATTTAAAAATAAGTTATAATATTCAAATAAAGAACTGAATGCTTCAAACTTTAGAAACAGAATAAGTTTCTGATTTATATAAGGACAAGAAAGGAATCTTAAGATTATATAAAATTTTTTTATTAAAATATATAGTAGTAAGTTAACTGTAATTTAATTTTATTTTTATTTTACCATGAGTTGTATTTGTGAAATGAGTGAGAAAAAACATAAAATAGAAAATGAAAATCAATGTAGGGGTGGGAAAATGACTTTTTCATAACAAATCACATGATAAACTGCTTTGTTTAACGAATGTTTTCATAACTTTTGTGATTTTGGTCAGAAAGTAAAATCGACATTTGGTAATACTTATTTGTGTGAAGATGCGTTTTAATAACATGAAAACAGTTAAGAAACGATTCGGAACCTGCCTTGGAGATTCTTCTTTTACATATTCTGCAGATAACTACAACAGGAATGGATGTAAATTTCCATCCCTTGTAAGTGCTGCTGCCACCCTCATTTATTACATTAAATAGGTACATACATACTAATTTTATATTTTTTAACTGTTTATATTTTATAACTTTTTGTTAACATGTTTATTGGATGCAATCTGGTAAATATAATTTTGTAATAAGGTTTGTTAATCTGGAAATAAAATTTGTTTCCAAAAAGCGTTATATTTATGCATACTGTTTGTTGAGACAATAATGTATCAAGTACCAAAGCCCGTCCCCAGTTTTTGTAACTGCAGCCCTCCATCTCTAGTAAACACGGCTATGGCCCTCGGGTTCATTATAATTGGACAGCCTTATTATATAGAATACAGACAAACACTGAATTTTCTATATATAGATTATATTAATTGCTACATGGAATATAGCCAATATATGACTATCCATACTGTAGATTTCAGATATTTATATATTATTGAAGTTTTCAAAATCTTTGGCAACAATGTTACAATGATTTAACTAAATGTTGCAGGCCTGCAAAGATGTTTTAGCTATTTGTTTAAATACATGTTAAAGTCAAAAAATTATTATATTTTAATATTAATAAAATAATAATGTAAAATTCTAAACCATACTGTACTCAACTTGCATTGTGCTATCAGTAACTATTCCCACTTTTGCTTTTGTTACTGCACATTTATGAATCATCTCTCATGAAATTTTGCCATGAGAATAACTGCACTGCTTGGGAATGCATACATATGCTAATAGTTCTTTTCACAGATGAAAATTAATAAATCTAACAAAAGAAATCAATTAACTGATGAACGTCTACAAGCTTTAATGAAGATAGTTTCCAGTAATTTGTCTCCAAGATTACAAATTTAAGCAGATTCACAGGTCATCAGGTATCAAGTTGTAGTCAAAAATAAAAATCTGTTTTATAATCTCATAATTATATAGAGTTATTTTGATATCTTTGTAAGAAAAATGAAAGCAATTACAAATAAATATTTCCCTTTCTTTGTAATTTTGTTTAAAAATATTTGAACCTTCATTTCCTTTCTAATTGTGCATTTGGCCCAAATGCAATTTAAGTTTGAGACCACTGCCTTAGATCAACACTTTCCAGGGGAAGGGCCATAATTTAAAATATCTGTTTAAATTCTTCAGACTGTTGGTTTGATTGCTGTCAATGTATAAAATTAGGATGACATAATGATCATCCTGACTTCATACCTTGCAATATTAGGTAGGCACTAAATTTTTACGTGAATCTTGAATAAAGACTCTTATTTTATATTGTATCAATATTTATTAAAACAGAAAATTAAAAATCTAGCAGAAATTACTTTATTTGACAAATATTTTCAATTCTTCTTTGGAGAATTGGAAATGTTTCAAATTAGAATTGATAATGGGCCCCAAAGGAGGGCTCAAAATGTTTATTAAAGTAATTTTTGCAGTCTTGAGCTACTTTTTGAATTTATTGTTTTATAGTAGTGCAGAAGCAGGGAGATGCAAAGATACATTAATATGTATTTTTGCCTCATTTTAATCTAACTATTGTTACTATGATGATAACATTGTTTTAATATGGAATATTTAAATTTCAAATTTTAACTATTTAAAAGCTGTTTTATTCATACAGGGTGTCCATAAAAGAAATGTCCCAGTTATAAATTTTAATAGTATCAACTGTAAGCATTGTAGAGTGTTAGTTCAAGGTCACAATTAAAGAGTAATTCAAACAGTTTTAAATAAGCGCATGCACAAGTACTGCTTTGTTGTTTTCTCGCTTGCAGTGCCACGTAAGCAAAATGGCGACTCCTGAGTGTAAAGCTTTTTGTGTTCTGCAATGTTGTGTGTCTATGCATAATGTTTGTATCTGGGGGTCAGAACATCCTCATGAACTTGTAGAACACCAAAGTGATTCCCCAAAATTAAATGTTTTCTGCGCTGTGTCCTGATGTCAAGTGTACAGACATTTTGTTTCGCTGAAGCTACCGTAACAGGGGTGGCTTATCTGGATATGTACAAGAATAGCTCTTTTCCCAATTAGTAGAGGGTGAACCTGTAAACTTTATTTGACAACAAGATGGAGCCCCTCCCCATTGGAATCTCTTTGTATGAGAGTGGTTGAACGTCGAAGTCCCTGACAGTTGGATTGGTCGTAATGGTCGACACGCGAGAAATCACGACACAGAGCTCTTTTTCGCTGGCTTCCACATTCACCTGACCTAACGCCATGCAATTTTTTCCTTTGGGGCTTTGTAAAATATCATGTCTACATTCCACCGCTACCAAATGATTTGCCAGAATTGAGACACAGAACTGAAGAGGCTATTGCTTCCATTACTCCGGACTTGTTAACCAAAGCATGTGAAGAATTGGACTATAGGTTGGATGTATGCTGTATAACTAAAGGTGCATAAATTGAACATTTGAAAGAAAAACTAGGTTAGTTTACCTTCAATTTGATGTATGATTTGTTGTAAATAGTCTAAATTAAACTGTTATAATATACCATTGAAACTGGGACATTCTTTTATGGACACCCTGTATTCTGTTATATAGCATATATGTCTACTGAAGATGATTTTTTAAGTTGAAAATGTTCTAGTTTTATATCTGTTTATATAATTAAACAAGTTTTTCTGCCTAATCTGAGCTAATCTTAATTTTTTATGTAGAATCTCAAAGGTAAATAGTACCTGAAACTTTCAATATAATGGTCTCACATGTATGACATGACTGTGATGCAACAATAAATATTTTATTTATTTATTTATTTACAAGTGTACAAAAGTACAAAGTAATCCCCCTATTTTTACTGTATTTTTAAGCTATTTTTTAGTTCAAAGTTTTTTTAGATTTCGGCTACAAATTTTTATATCGTATAAAAATATATTATCTTGAAAATCACGAAATACCTTTCTCATAGAACGTGATCACATCATGGAAAATTAAATATCAGTAAAATATAGTATATTGTATATCTTTCACACAACGTATAAAATTAATTTTTCCCATTCACATATCATATGGGAAACTAGTCTTCATTTTTCGAATTTTTATATGATTTTACAGAGCTTTAATTAAAAAACTTTCGATTTGTTTTAGTTAAAATTCTTCGAAGTCTTATCTAGGATTAAAACTGTGATTTTTTTATTATTTGAAAAATCACGAATGTATTATAAAATATATCCATGAAAAAATGCAGTATTTTGATAATATCTATCCCGAGATTTACTTAACGTCATCACAAAGATCACGTGACTCGAAGTCTTGTTTCATAATAATCTTCCTAAACGAAATAGTGCAACCCAAAAATTAGTAATAAATATTGCAAACCTATGAAAACTTAATAATAGCCTTATTCGATCTAAAATAATCAAATAATAGATAATAAACATTAAGAATGCGTTAAAAATTTTACAGTAACTGGTTCCATACAGTACATCGCAGACTTGTTTACTAGGGATATTGGAATTCAGAACTTACTCATCTTTCACAAAAATATGTATCGAAAGTAAGTTGTATACTAATTTCTCAAATTTTAATCGAAAATGTAAATTTAGTTCGTATAAAAATATTGTATTTAAATAATTAGATAATATTTTATCTTTATTAGTTCGGCTAAAAAGAAGTTAGATAATAATGAATCTATTGCAAAACTATAATTTGTTTGAAAAATTAATTCGGCTAAAAAGAAGTTAGATAATAATGAATCTATTGCAAAACTATAATTTGTTTGAAAATTATTAATAAAATAATAGCGAAAAATCGGTATTTTTCTCCAAATAAAGTAAATTTTCGATTAAAATTAACCTTGAACTTTTAGAAAAACAGGAATCTGCCAGGAGTGATAGATATCTGCTGAGAAGTGGGGGAAAATAAAGCATTTTTGGAATTTTAACTTTAACATTCTACGCATTTCGAAATTATTTAAATAATCAATAAATAAATCTTAAGTAAAATATACTGTATTATTAATAAAAAAATTTATAAAATTATATTAATTTATCTCTATAGATTTTATCATTTACAAGTCCAGAGGATCCAACACAGATACGTATCAAAGTCACAAACGTTGAAACCATTCCAAGCTATTCCTGGACCGAAGCGCTGGCCTTTGCTGGGACATCTTTACCTGTTTAGTCCATGGGGTAGGAATTTTTCCTATTTAATTGAAAATCATTTTGATCTGATTGAAAAATCCGAAGAGTTTTATAAAAATCCATTTAGATTTTCATGTTCAAGAATTTTATTGTCTTATAAAATTCGTAATTAAAACCTTGTTTGTTTATTAATTTTAAAATAAAAAATTTTATTATATTAAAATTAATCTTCTTTAATAAATCTCAAACTATAACAGAATTTTTGTGAAAGAGTAATTAAAAAACAACAAATTATATATGTCAGAAATATAAATCCTGAAAAATTATGATCAGAAATATTAGAAATTATTGTTTATGAATTATTTAAACTATAGTATTCTTATTTAATAACCAGTATATACGATATATAATATTCAAAACAGACGTTTCGGTTTCAATAATTTGCTTGTTATACAGTGAAACCTCTCTATGTTGTCTAGATAACTGATTGATCCTACGTTTTAAAATGCAGGTACTGGAAGAAATCCAAGGGGTAGAACCAACAAATTTCTTCTTCAAAGGAACAAATTGGTCTATTAACTCATTTATATATTGAAGAAGAAAATTATAAAAAGAGTTTAAATCAAGCTCAGAATTATAAATAATTGACCAAGGAAAATGGTAAAAATTAGCAATAATCATATTCCATTGAGCATTATTCCAATCACGAATATAAGTGTAAGTAGAAAACACTATTAAAAAATAATAACCTATAATTGAACTGAACTAGGTGGGGAAGATAATCAGAATTAAATCCAGCAGTTTTGTGTACGGAATAATCAGATAAAGATGTAAACACAAGATCCAAATAATTAGTAGTATGAGTAGGGAAAGTAACAATTTGAGATAGAGAATTGAAATTAACCACTCTCTCCAAAAATTCACGTTGAAAATTAGTAAGGTGATTATAATGAATTGATCCATCTGACCAAGAAATATTAGGAAAATTAAAATCTCCACATAAAATAATTTCACTCTCGGCATTTCGAATTAGCAGATTCTCAAGTTGAACCAATACGTCGAATTTATCCTCTTCAGACGCATTAGTTGAAAGATAGATGCATATACAAATCAACTTAACATTAATGAATGAAACTACAGTCAATGAATCTTTAAATGAAACAACAGAATGAACGGAGAGGACATCTTGCAACCAGGCAATTGAAGTCCCTCCTCCTCTCTGCGACAATCGGTAGGCATTGATACAACTGTATCCTAAGGACTGATACAGGACATCAATGTCGGAATCAGATTGCGTAAACCATGTTTCAACAAGACAAATTATATGGTATCGAAAGGATAATAATGATCTTAAATCGTCAATTTTGTTTCTAATTGATCGAACATTTTGAATAAAGATTGTGAATGAAACAGCATTATTAGAAATGGTTAATTGCTAGTCAGGATTATTATGTAGAAAACATGATTGCGAATTTCCAGAAACACGAGAAGCCTCTGTATTTGTAACATGATACGAATTAGAAACAGGACGAGAAACATTACTTTCAGAGTGTTGAGGCATGTTATAAAATCTTCGCACAAGCGTTCCTTGAGGCCATAAGTTATAATTAAGAAGTACGGATTCATATTTATTGGATACGGATAAACAAAAAGAGCTGTATGAATCATAACGAGTACGACATTTATAAACACGAAAGTGAAAATTAACTCTATTTTGCAAATATTTTTTGATATCGTCGCAGACAGTATCAGGATGCAGACGAGAAATAAAAATTTTGGAATAATGGTTATTAGTAGTAACTGTTCGGAGAGAATTCTGATCACCAGTTGTTACTTGATTACTTGTTACTTGATTAAGTTTACAAGGAGCAGCGACAGAACAAGATTCCAGATTTGAATGATGAACAGCATTTGCATAATTTGCATTACGAGAATTTAACTGGTCAGAAAAATCATGATTTTGATTTACCTTAATGCTTGAAATATCACTATGAACGAAAGTATCAAATTTTTTGCAAATCGTTGAAATACTCGAATTAATTACAGAAAGATCGGATTTGCGACGTTCCACCATCCTTTCTATGTCGACAAGTTTTGCTAACGAATCATCAAATTTTCCTAAAATCGAACAGTTAACATCATTAAGTTGTTTAACATCAGTTCGAAAAGATATCATTAACTGATTGATATCAATGACTGTATTATAAAGCGAATCGTAATTCAAAATAATAGGGCGTAGCAACTCGCCAACTGCACTTGTTACTTGAGTTATAATTTCGGACTTCATCTTTTGTAAAATATCCCCCAACACAATAGTAGATGAATTAACGGCATGAACACAGTCATGATTTTGAATAGGTTTAGCAGAAGACTCACCCAAAGACATGGTTTCAGTTTTACTCGAATTTGAAGTAACCTTTAAACAAACAGGACAGCTCCAATTGGATTTCAACTGCCGAGATGCAGAATGGAACTTAGAAATCGTTAAATTCACACATTTGGGATGATAAAAATGCTCTTCACGACTACACCAATCAACAATATCAGTAGATTTTAAAACGGAGAATCACAAATTGCACAATTAGAAAGAGACACTCTTCTAGACGACATCTAGCGGAATGATGTCAAAAAATATCATAAGTGTGATGGCATATTGTGATGTAAGTTAGTATTGTCACAAAAATTATGTATGATGTGATTGTGATATTATTGTCACACCCAAAGTTTTGATTTTTTTCTAACTTTACTTACAGATATAAATTAGAAAAAAATTCAAAACCAGATAGGATTTGTAGCTATCAAAGAATCTCACAAATCAGAAACTGATATCTCCTTTCAAATGATGTGCCAGAAACACTGGGTACACCAGATTATCTCTAATATAAACAAATGTATTTTCTGTATATTAGCAAATTTGAACTATAATGACATTTTGTTATTCTACTGAAAAAAACTAATCTAACCAATATAATCAAGGAAGTGAATCATTTTGTATTTATTATTCAATAATATTAGTAAAATAATTATCATAATAAAATCCTTAATTAATGCACTTTTAACAGATAATATTTATTTACTTTTTAATTTCTTCTAAATTATAACTTTCAAAATAAATAGAAAATTATTTTTTGCAAAATTTATTTCTGCAAATAATTTATTAAAGTTTTTGAGATTTTGGATAAATTTCAGTTCAATATTTAATGAAAATTTTATAATTCTTAAGTAATAAATACAGTCATAATAACTGTTATGTTTAATTTCATATTATTTCAGATTCAAAAACTTCTTAGCACTTAGTGATTTGGAAATTCAGATGAATGGTAACAAATAAGCTAAACAGTTTAATAACTATCATAAGTTATTGCATTATATAATATTATGTATTATTGTATTTATTTAAATGTTTTTTGGAATTTTTAATATCAATAATTCTTGAGTTCCATAGGTCATATTAATAGTGATAACTTTATGGAACTCAAGAATTAATCAGAAATTTTTATATTAGAATTAATGGGAAATGAGTTGTTTCACTTTACAAATTTTCATCTTACAATTTTCAATATCTTCATATATAAAGGGATATTCTAAAGACCATTTTTTAATGCTGATTTCAATAATGTCTTCATATTTTGTCAAATTTTATATCAAAAACAGAGGGTTAAGGCTTAAAATTTTTTCAAATAGTAATTTCAAATCACATTGTTTTGTTAAGTCCAAAAGTTAGATTTAACAAAACAATGATGTGATCATAGGTTATTTCCAGCCATTCATGATTGTCCCAGTAGTTGCGCAGCATTATGATTAATGTATAGTTCTTTCTTTTACAATTAATTGCAAACAACAATTTACTATAGTCATCATGAGACAAATTAAATTATATGCTTTTTACACCTTGTGTTATCTCAAAAAGAAAACATTTTCACATCCATGTTTATATGGATTTTTTTTTTTTTGTTTTGTTTTGATGAGTGAAATCATAATTTCAATTAGGTCAAATCTTTTAGGAACAACCTGTATATTGAAAATATTTGTACATAAAAGATATTAGTTACCTGAAAGATAGTTTTGGAGAAAACAGTTATAGCATTAATTTCAAACAGCAAAAGTTTCTTATATGTCTAAAAATTTAAATAATATTTCAAAATTAATCTAATGCTTTGGAAAGATAGAGATTTGTGAAATGAAAGTTATTTTGGTTTATGAAATTAACTTTGGGCTACCTGATATTGCTCATTCCGGATATAAACATGATTCATGATCACACCATTTCAATTATTAATTATATGTTTGACAACTGATGATGGCTACAGCCTGAAAGCATTTTTGTTATCTGCAATAATTATAAATAAAATTGATTCAAAAAAGTAAGCAAGTTATTTTTGTTTATCTTGATTAAATTGTTCCAGATAAGAATTCTATAATACAGATAGTCCCCAACTTATGTATGTGGATTAGTCTATGAAACTCTATAAAAATCAAATTTACACATGTTGGAGTATATGTTTTATAGTATTAATGAGTCACAAATAATAAATATTAAAAATAATTATATTAAAAAATAAGCACATAAATCACAGGGTAAGGCAGTCACTTACCCATTCTGGAGGATTCAGAGCCAAACTCCTATACCAATGCTAGATTTAGGGTGAGGCAAGTGGGACAGTTGCATAGGGTGAAAATTATGAGAAGGTGAAAAAATGCAGTTGCAATTTCACACAAAACCTTAAATATATTTATCTTGATAATATTTCATGCTGTAAAATCAGTCTACAAAGACAGTGTATTTTTCTAATGGATAATACTTATCAAGAGAGAGAGAGAAAGTGGTGAGAATTAAATTGTTATTATTTATATGGTTGAATGATAGACTGTCTAAACAAAATATTTGTTACCCTCACTGTTTCTTGCATTGGCATATTGAAATCAGGATATCATAATTGCAAATATCGTTTACATATTATAATTGTTTTTAACATAGATTCCACTTTATTTTCATTAAAAGTTGCATATAATCCCAGTCTAGGTTTACTGTTACCCAATCCAATCCAAGTTTTTGTATGTTTTTCAGTGACTATGTATTTGACATCATTATATTCCCAGTTCCAAAGTATTAAATATGATTATGTATTAATAACATGAGTGAAGAGGAGAAGGGGCACTATTTTCTAATATTGCCTCAGGTGTCAAAATATCTAAATCCATCACTGTTTTTTCAGGAGAGGGCTGGGTTTAGTTCCAACACCTTAATTAAATTTAATCTACATAAGTATGAATCTATGTATGTTGAATTTAGGTAAGTCAGGAATTGTCTTATTGCTATATTTATTTTATATAATCAAATATTATATAGTACCTTTAATCTTTCTTCCATTCGTTTTCTTTCAGCAACAGCTTGATTAAGTCTTGACTGCAAATCCTGATTCAAAGATTCTAAATTTACCAACTTCTTTTCAGCACTTGCAAGATCCTTTTCTTTTTTTGCCAGTCTGTATAATCAAAGATGTTTAATAATTTTAATTATAATAATACTATTTATAATATATGATAACATTTATAAAAAATCATTGATTTTTTAGCAAAAATATTTAACTAAGTATAATCTCTTATACATTACTGGATTTACTAAATTTTATATAACAGGGGTGGCAAAACTGTAGCTTGCAAGCCACATTTGGCTCTTTAGTACCTTTAATGTGGCTCCATACTATAATAGATGGCGCCACCTTAGCCTAAATTTAAATTATTAATTATTAATCCGATAGATGGTAGTACCCTAACGTAAATTTAAAAATAATTATTAATTTGGCAGTTAATACAAAAATAACTGCTGGGGGAGTTTGGCTATTATAGAATCATTGGAATCGTGTAAATCCCCTAGATCAGCGGTGGCGAATCTACAGCATGCGTGCCAGGAATGGCACGCAGAACAATTTTGCTGGCACGTGGCACATATTTATATTATTTATATTATTTACACAAAAAAATTATTATTTTTAGGTATTAACATAAAAACTTTTACTAACTTTTTTTTGCATATTTTACGCCCCCTTTCCAATCAGGGAGATTACTAAGCTTTTTGCATATTTTACGCCCCCTTTCCAATCAGGAAGATTACTAAGGGATGGGGCCAGTTCCAACCATGGGCTGCATCCACACCCGTGGAGGGGGTGGAGCCAGTTCCAATCACGGACTGCACCCACACCCGTGGAGGGGGCCGGATGGTGAAGGACGGGGATCATCGGGCCGGGCCCAGTACACCGAAAAAACCGGGACCAGACCCGGATCCTCCTGCGTGGCACGCCGACAGCGTTACTACTCGGCCATCCGGCCGCTCTTTTACTAACTTAAGATAAGTTTCCTCTTAACATATTTTCTAGATATTCTACTAACATGGTAGGTTTCTAGAAACATAGTACCTTATTTTTACTAACATAGTTCTAAACTTCTACCTAACATAGAATAGGTTATTAATACGTCTCTATATGGGTTACTCTCACACGTCATTACGTAGGCTAATTTAGAACGGTTCTTTGCTTCTTCTACATTCGCATTTAATTTTGGCCCATAACAGTTCCCTTAGTAATCTATTTGAGTAGAAAGGGGCAATCAAAATTTAGCCACCAAGCTTACCATACAAAAGAAAAGAAAGAATATGTTTCTAATTGATGGCTAAGAAATTTTCTTAACAATAGTTATAATTTACAGAATAGATTTAAATTTACTTCACAATTAATATAAATAAAGAAAATGATAAGAATGATATTATAAAGAATTACGGTGATTATCCAGAAATCAACCTCCGCTGAGCTTGTAAAAGAAAAGAATTATCTACATACAGGGGCGGACTGGGACATATTTTCGGTTCTGGCATTACTGATAGCGGCCCATTAGTTAAACATTGTATTAGGACAATTCGCTGCACAGATATATTGGCGCAAGGATATTTCGCCGTTATAGGGATAAAATAAAGACAGGAGTATTTCAAAAAAATTAAATAATTTTTTTTTATAAATTTTTTTTGCAAATTTTGTTTTTGCTCCTGTCTTTATTTTTATATATTAATATCCTTATGACGATATATCTGTAATATATATTAAATAAATTAAATACATAGTATTTTAAAAAAATATATAAAAAATTTATTTGAATATACATTATATTATATTGAGCTACCTTACTTATGTAAATCTGATTCTATATATAAAAATAACAATACAGAAAAAATATTTCAAAATCTATGCTTCATATATAAAATCTAGTGCACAATTTAATATTGCAATTTTAGCAACTTAATATCACAACAGTTATGACAATTCTGTAATAATAGTTAACATTACTATTAATAATTTTACAATTCATAGTTAATTGTCAATACAAAAGTTATTTTGGATGTTGCAAAAACTATTGTAAAATGATGTAATTTATACATGTATTTCATATTACAAGAGTTTTATCTTCTGCCTTACTGATAGGCTAGAAGTACAATATGTAATGTTTTTAATTTTTACCTTAATAATTATGTAATAATTTACGTAAGTAAATTTAACTGATATAACATTTTGAAGAATGCATGTCTTACATAAGTCAAGGAGCTCTTGTATTTTATTTTTAATCTAGTTTGATTAGAATAAATAGTTGTATATAAATTAGATACATTATAACTAATAGTAATTAATACACAATTCTCTGAAATGCTATTTTTTTATGATTACAGATAAATTTAATAATTTGAATTTAAATTCCAAAATTACATATATATAAAACACAAAATTATTACATATAATAATATGTAATAATTTATACTGAAATATTTCTTACTTTAGTTATTAAATAAAAGTAAACAATAAGCCAAATAAGTAAGATAAATCATTTATTCAAAAACGTTTTTGGCTATCCACATAGCCTGTCTCAGCTGAAATACAGATCAAAGAAGCTTTTCTGCATCCTTTCTCATCTGGCCAAATCGGGGAATCAATTAGTGACTAGTTCCTAACATCAACAAAACTGCAGGTGGAAAATTATCCTTCCTTATACAATTTTAAGAAAACCCGACAAACCATTTCTAAAAACATTATTTTAGATACAGATATTAATAAATCAGTGTTTGGTGATGATAATGGTAATAATGTTGTTTTTAAAAATGGTTTGATGGATTTTTTTAAAATTATGTATGGAAGGATAATCTTCCACCTGCAGTTTTGTTGATGTTAGGAACTGGTCACTGATTGATTTCCCAATTTGGCTAGATGAGAAAGGATATAGAGAAGCTTCTCTGGTTTGTATTTCAACTGAGGCAGGCTATGTGGATAGCAAAAAACGTTTTTGAATAAACGATTTATCTTACTTATTTGGCTTATTGTTTACTTTTATGTAATAATTTTGTATTTAATACAAAATTATTACTTATTATTATATTTATTACATACATCTAATAATTCTTTTAGTTACAATTAAAAAAACAAATTAATAAAACACATATCTAATTAATTACAAATTTTAGTTTAAATATAAATGTTTTTGAATTTTAAACATATATGAAGTTTTGATATATATAGGGTGATTCAAAAAACTTGTGCCAAAATTTACAGACTTCAACAGGATAAAATTCTAAGTATAAAAGTCTAGTCATTTTTTTGATTTGAGGCTCCACTTAAAAAATATAATGCATGAAAGTTTTGTGATGTCATTTCCATTTTGATGCATAAGACACAGTGGCGTAGCAAGGGGGCAAGGGGGTCTATCATGCCCCGGGCGCCACTTATTACGAGTATATTCTATATGCTTTTCGGGGGCGCCAAAAAGCTATCGTGCCCAGGGCGCCAGTTATGCTCGCTACGCCACTGATAAGACAAGAAACATTGAAAAAATTAAGTTTATTGGCTTGCATTACTTTACAATTTTGTTAATTTAACTTTAATTAATTAATAATGTTAGATGGAATGTTTGATGTTTGCAAAAATAACTCTGGATGGACATCTGCATTGCAGAAAAGTTCTGTTCCACCACTCTATTATTCCCACTGGTGTGCCCATAAATGAGGTGCATATCTGTCAATTCTGAATAAGAATAGTGATCCATAATACTCTCAAAAAGATTGTAGTAAGCAATACAAAACTACCAAACCAGGAAGAGTGAGCAATTTAACATTCGAAAATGAATGTTGCATTTGTAAAACAATTATGCTTCATTTAAATAATTGGTTGTTAATTTAATAAACAATCTATTCTTGGTGCTCTAAATTTTTTTAGGATAGTTTTTAAGTAATTAAAATATATAGATGATTTTAAAAATGCAAATAAACATATTTTAAAAATAGATTTTGATTGAACCGCAAATGATGTCACAAAACTTTTGTGTTATATCTTTTAAACAAAGCCTCAAATGAAAAAATGCAACTAGAATTTTTTATTCAGAATTTCATCCTCTACAAGTCTGTAAATTTTGGCACAACCTTTCTGAATCACCTTGTATATTTTGAGCATAAATTTTGAGAACTATTGATTCTTTATTATATTTTCTTGTTTAAAATTTAGGAAAAATTAAAAAATTATAACTTTATTAAATAAATTTATACAAAATACAAACAACTAAAAAGCTATTAATATAAACTGAACAAAATTAGCAGACATCATATTCTGATGATTTTGAAATTATATTGCTTTAGAAAAAAATTAATACAATATTTCTCAATGCATTTTGTATGTTCTTAAAAGTGCATAATAAAGTCTGGGAATTGCAACTTATAGGTACTCAACAGAACAAAAATCCTGAAAATAAGTATTTTTATATTTATTATATTAATAAACAGAGCTCGAAATAATGGTTGCCAGCTCACCATTGGCGGATAAGAAATTGCAGCTGGCGAGTCTGATGAAATAATCTTGCAAATGTTTGATTAATGCTTCCCACAATTTATTTTCATGATTTTTTCTGTATTTTAGTTTTCTGATTTTTCTCTATAGTTTTTCTGTCAGAATTTTCTCGTCTGGCTCTGACAAGAAAATTCTGCAGTGTTTCTAGTTCACGAAAGAGGGAGCTACTTTGAGAGGGCTAAACCATTCGTTTTAGGTAAATAGTAATATCTGATGGATGAAAATAAAGATTGCCTTGTTTGGCAATTGATCAGTCATATAGTTCAGGGGTTGGTAACCTTTTCCAATAAGAGGGCATATTTCAAAAATGCAGGAGTTCGGAGGGCACCATAATACAGAATAGCTGGATGGAGTATATGAGAATAGTGAGGACAGAAAATAGTTCACTATATGCGGCATCAGATATCTATAGTACTCGAAAATTAATACATCTAGTGTTATATGAGCCATTGATTTTGAAAGTGGGGCAAGTACATTTTGTGAAAAAAATAGTTAAAGTTAATTCTTATTAGAAATTAACATAAAATTTATGTTTTTAATCAATTCACTATAAATGCCTTCAAAAATGCAGGGCACCATAATACAGAATAGCTGGATGGAGTATATGAGAATAGTGAGGACAGAAAATAGTTCACTATATGCGGCATCAGATATCTATAGTACTCGAAAATTAATACATCTAGTGTTATATGAGCCATTGATTTTGAAAGTGGGGCAAGTACATTTTGTGAAAAAAATAGTTAAAGTTAATTCTTATTAGAAATTAACATAAAATTTATGTTTTTAATCAATTCACTATAAATGCCTTTTAATATCAGTATAAATTTGTTACTAGTAATTTTAATACTCAATAACAACTTGCTTAATATTATAATAAAACAGTCCTTTACAGCCCTATAGCAAGTATAAAAATTTTATTCTGGCATAACGTTTTCGAACCATAAGCGGTTCCTCTTCAGTGCCTCTCACTTACAAAATAGAACACTAACTGAAGATTAGAACAATAAAACGAACATTATAACAAATTTAAACTCCCGAACAAATATTTAGTATAGAATAACTATATACACGTACATAATAACTGTCATTATTTCAAATATAATATCATGTAAACAGAACATTTCTATCATATAAACATTTAAAAGCGATATACACTTATAAGAATAAAAATTATAAAAAATACTACAAATAATTGCACGCAGTACGATTCGTACAATAAAAATTTTAAGACAGACCAGGATACGTGCGGAAACGTCATTGTCCGTTGTTTTCTGTCACCCTTTAGACCCAAGATATTGTTTATAGTCTGTTGAGTGCGCACCATTTCCACGCTTCCGGCAAAAGAATTGGGCCCGACTCATTGATTATATCTCCGATTCTTAATCTTCTTTCTATTTCCATAGATTCATGGATAATAAGTCCTTTCTGCTCCATAATAGCTTTTAATAAGCGAGCATCACTCCAATTTATGGTAACATCATCACCATAAGAACTAATCGCAAGGGCAGTGGTCAGTCTTCTTGCAGTAATGTCCCTTTTGTGTTCAGTCATTCTTTTATAGAGACTTCGTGCTGTACTACCTATATAGTACCTTGTATTCCCTTGTTGGTTAAAATATAGAGCAGTCTTCTTGCGGTAATGTCCCTTTTGTGTTCAGTCTTTCTTTTATAGAGACTTCATGCTGTACTACCTATATAGTACCTTGTATTCCCTTGTTGGTTAAAATATACAGGGATTGAATATACACCCGCTTTATCCTTTGCAGGGACGTCATCCTTAGCATTTCTTAAACTATCAAACAAGGTGGGACCCCTCTTCCAAGCTATTTTCCATCTGGCTTGTCTGAGATTTTTATTCAATATTTTATCTAATCCTTTATCATACCTAATGTCTATATACGGTCGGTTATCCATCTCAGGTTGCACATTAAGGCCGTGAGCATGCAGATTTAAAGCATTACTATGTATTTTGGAGAGGATACCTTGCAATAATCTAAAGGAGTATCCATGTTTATATCCTTGTGCAATATATAGTTCTATTTCATCCCTCCTATCAGACCACTTCGTAATATGCATATATGCTCTATATAGCATGGACCTAAAGGCTGCATGTTTATACTGGACAGGGTCTGAAGACCCAGCCGGTATTAATACTGGGCAATAGGTAGAATTGCAATAAATTTTCGTGACATATTCTCCGTTCTCTGTGGAGACATAAATATCTAAAAAATGGAAGTCACTATCAGAATACTGCTCTAGCTTTAGGCTAAAGCCTAACAATTCATCTGTAAGGCTATCTATTAGAGCCTGCAATCTATGGGTTCCGTTCCAAACTACGCATATATCATCTACGTAGCGGAGGTATACCCTAATTTCAGATCCAAACAAACTAAGGACAGAGGACTCCTTATATCTAACAATAAGCTCTGCCATTAAACCCACCATCGGGCCTCCGATAGGAACTCCTATCGTCTGGAGATAATATTGACCTCTGAAAACAAAATAGGAGTCTATGGGTTCTGTTCCAAACTACGCATATATCATCTATGTAGCGGAGATATACCCTAATTTCAGATCCAAACAAACTAAGGACAGAGGACTCCTTATATCTAACAATAAGCTCTGCCATTAAACCCACCATCGGGCCTCCGATAGGAACTCCTATCGTCTGGAGATAATATTGACCTCTGAAAACAAAATAGGAGTTGTAGGTAATCAATTGGCATATCTCTCTGATAAGCCTAGGACAGCATTGGGATTCGGGTAAAAACTGCATAAGAAAGTGATATAGCATGAGGGCCGCCGGAGCTTGCTTTATCGACGGATAAAGAGACTCATAATCTAGGATGGTATAATGCTCTTCCGGTAGCGGTCCACTTACAAGGAACTTATCTAAGAAATGCAGTGAGGATTCTACTACATAAGGATAACCCTTAATGTGCTGAGCTGCCCATGCTGCTATGGTCCGTTCTAACTCATATAGCGGAGACGATTTTTTTATCAACCATCGGTCTTATGGATATGGGGCTCTTGTGTGCCTTTACATAACCAAAAAGGCGGGGCGGGTGGGGAGATCTCACCTGTCTAACTTTCCATATAGTAGGAAATGTTTTAGCATTAATGATAAGGTTTAGCTTACTAGCAATCCTATCTGTTGGGTCTACGGGTAGGAGTTTACATCCTGACTGCACAATAAAAGTCTGATAATAGGTCAGAATAATGTTCACTCTTTATAAAAGCAACCTTCTTGGACTTATCGTCTCTTGTGCAGATTATGGATTCATCTTTCATCCATTGCCTAGCATATACTAAAGATGCTTGCATCTTACATTGTTCACTAGACATTTGTATCAAACTCCTACTATGAATAAGCTCCCATCGAACTTTCTCTTTAAAAGTATCATCATATCCTTGCATTATACAGTCAAGGGACGGTGCAAGATCCGAAATGCTTGGGAGTGATGATAAAACGGAAGCTGGTCCTTTCTCAATCAGATTCTGGACAGCCATCGGAACATCAATAGCTCCTATTACTACAGCCACTTCTTGGAAGTCAATGGATGTTTTTCGCACTTTGTTAGTCTGCCTAACGAAGATCCACCTAATCTTCTTAATGTAAATGTCTCTTAATTTAGATCTGAGTCCCTGTTGTCGAGTCTCAAGGTCCCGGATGTCTTCTTCTATACTATGGCTATACTTATGCAAAAATGACCTTGTCATCTTAAATACATTAGTTTTCAAAGCATAATATCTTCTCCCAGCATCGGTAATAGCATAACGTAGGCATCTGTCCTTTACTTAAAGTAAAGGACAGATGCCTACGTTATGCTATTACCTTGAATTGAGGACAAATTGAGTGATTCCATCAAACAGAAGAGGCCAAAATTGATTAATAGAAAAGGCCTAGTGTTTCATCATTACAATGCCAAACTTCATACAAGTATGAAGACTCGCCAGAAGCTATTACAGCTTGAATGGGATGTGCTACCATACCCACCATATTCACCGTATCTGGCACCCTCCTTATTCTGGTCTTTACAGAATTCTTTAAATGGTAAAACATTTAGTTTAAATAAGGATGTTAAAAATCACTTGGTTCAGTTTTTGCAAGCAAAGATCAGAAATTCTACGAGCATGGAATCATGTTACTACCAGAAAGATGGCAACATGTGTTTGACCAAAATGGTCAATATATAATTAAATAAAATATTTATATACTATAAAAAAAATTGTCGTTCATTTTCATGAAAATAATGAAATTACTTTCCGAACAACCCAATGTATATGCACTTCATGTTTCCTAATTATGCCCTTATACAATCCTGCCTCATCTTAATTATCATATTTGTTTGTCCTTTTAATAAATTTACATTTTATAACTAACCTAATAGTCTTTTAATCAATAGTCTATCATCAAAGCACAAAACAGCAGTATTCTATAAAATAAACACTTTAATAGGCAGTATTTTTAGATAAATCCAACTTCAGCATCTTAAAAATTCATAGAATACATTGTGAATTCTAAAACGAAACTCAGAACATTGTTGTTTGATAGAATTTAAAATAATTACAAATTTAATATATAAAAATGATATTGCATTATATTAAAATAAAATATAAGGTTAAAAAATGTGTAAAAACTATATTACTCATTAAAAACTATAGAATAACAAGTCATAACAATTTTTTATAATGGTTAAATTCTATTTACAGCATATAGCCAAGCATTAGACATGTTTTCTGGCAGTTTATCATTAATAATGTTACTAAAATTTTTTCTTTTTATGATTTCTAAAGTTTCTGCAACGAATCTATCTTCTTGCGTTGTTTGCCTAATGATATTCATTT
This sequence comes from Olivierus martensii, assembly GCA_000484575.1. Taxonomy (NCBI): domain Eukaryota; kingdom Metazoa; phylum Arthropoda; class Arachnida; order Scorpiones; family Buthidae; genus Olivierus; species Olivierus martensii. The sequence goes on from AYEL01078796.1 coordinate 30,491, forward strand.
CATTCCAATTTACTACGATATTATACTCATAAAATCTTTTTGAAAGGGGAGTTCTCATGTGTACTAATCTAATATCATTTTTATGTTCTAATCTTTCACTTAAACATCTCTTTGTTACCCCAATATAATATTCTTTACTAAATTCTACATTATTGATTGGTATTTGATAAACTCCTGTTTTTTGCATTTCTTGTCTTTTATCTTTATAAACTATTAAATAACAATCTGTGAGGAAGTTAACTTGGACCTGTCCTATTTTTATTTTAATATGCACTCTATTCATAAGTACATTCCTCTTTATTATTACTGAATATAAGCCGATCCATGTATAAGCTGACCCCCCAACTTCGGAGTTTGAAAATCGGTAAAAATGCATAACCTGTGTATAAGTTTACCCTTAGACTTTAGCACTTAAAATTCTATAAAAATTTGAAAACTATAAATTACACAATCTTTGATTTTTAGTTACCGATATATTAATGCCATTTGCCAAAATAAATATATTTTATTGAAAACTTTAAATATCATATAAAATAAATTAATAATAATACAGACAGCAATATATCAATTTAAAAAGTAAAATTTTACTTATAAATACAGATAACAAATATATCAAAGTATAAGTTAAAATACTAGCACTAATTTAAACTGGAAAATGAACACAAATTCACAATAGCGCTTTCAACTTTAATAAGTCGTCTTCAGTTCACAAAATAACAGGTTTGGAACATAAGAACATCATAAATATATAAGAACATTATAAAAATTCAAATTAAAATTTAAATGGAAATGTATATAATATGTCAGAGTACAACATTATATATATGTAAACAGATAATATATTAAACAGAATAAAAAACAAAGGTTATATAAAAATAATAAATAATAAGTTGAAATTATAATAGATGGGAGTGTAATCATAAAAACCATTGTGGAGGTATAGTAGCGAGTAGACAGTCATTGATGACGGAATCTTGATATCTTCTGCTCCACTACACTGTCTGACTATACGGGCATGGCTCCAATCAATATCATGCTCGTAAAAATGCCTCACTAGGGCTGTAGAGAAGATACCATTTCTTATGTCATTTCGATGTTCATTCAGACGGGTGGACAAGAGACCTTGTAGTACTGCTGACATAAATTTCGTGTATATGATAGTCATTGTTGTAAATGGAGATAATGTATATACTTGCCCATTTTTATGATGGTAATGGTGGTTTATTGTTCTTTATGGCATGAAAAACAGTATCTAAACAGGCATATGGTAAAGACCTATTATGCTTAAGTAATGCATTACGTACCGGTCGTATGGCATTATGATATGGAAGCGGATGTAAATACAAAACACCGGACTGTTGCATATCTTAGAGGCATGCGTGCATTGTTGAGGATGGGCCTATTAATATTTGCGACAAATGCCTCATCATAACCATGCTGGTAGGCCTGGCTAACAATAGTCATGTATTCAGCTTGTCTACTGGCACTGTCAGAACAGTGGGTTTGGATTCTTCGCAATAGGAACCTAATAGCCGCAACTTTGTACTTGAAAGGGTCATTAGACCATTTAGGAATGAATACTGGAGTGTAGACAGGTTTTCTATAGACCGATGTATGGAAACAGTTATCAATAATGCTAATATTAACATATAAAAAATGGACATTGGTATTAGACTGCTGTTCTAAGCAGATGTCCAACCGATAGAGTCATTCTTAAAATGATTCATAATAGAGCTTATTTCAGTGGAACGTTTACAAATTATGAATATATCATCAACATATCTTCTAAAGAATCTGGTATTAGCATATAGAGTAGAGGATATATTTTGCTCACAATTCCTTACAACCAGCTTGCTATGACCCCGGCCATAGGGGCACCAATGGAGACACCTCTAGTTTGCCTATAATAACAATTATCGTAAGTGAAGAATGAGTTGTATATTAAGAGGTGGGAGATATCCATTAACATAGCAGCAGAGACATTTAAGCCGGTCGTATGTTCCAAAAGGAAACAATAGAGGCATAAACAAGCAGGTTCAAACAAAATCGATGGGAACAAGCTAATGTAATCTGCAACTATCATGGTATTGTCATCTTCTAGATTATAATTAAAAAGGTCTTGGATAAAATGCGCCGCTGAAGATATAGTAAGGGGATACAAAAGTAAAAAAAGGTTGCACCAAGTCACTAATTTCTTTTTAAAAGGAGTCAAAGGCGACATAGTCTTATCGACCTTGGGGCAGATAGCAATAGGGTACTTGTGAGTCTTAATGTAAGCATAGAGTGGTTGGCAAACCAGGTTAGGTAAGATTTTACATTTCCAGCATGGTGGGAAATCTTTCTTGCATAGTAAAGTAGCACGAGGTCTTGGCTCAAAGACAACCATCTAATCCGCACACGTGAGGATAAAACGAAGAAGATCGTTATCGTGCCTGATAATCAATACGATGCTATGCTAACAGATTATTTAACATCGTCGGGTGCTGAACTTCTTCCTGAGGACCCTATACATAAGTTATAAAACCGCCTGGCTACTTTACTATGCTAGAAAGATTTCCCACCATGCTGGAAACATAAAATCTTACCTAACCCGGTTTGCCCACCGCTCTATGCTTACATTAAGACTCACAAGCACCCTATCGCTATCTGCCCCAAGGCCGATAAGACTATGTCGCCTTTGACTCCTTTTGAAAAGAAATTAGCGACTTGGTGCAACCTTTTTTTACTTTTGTATCCCCTTACTATATCTTCAGCAGTGCATTTTATCCAAGACCTTTTTATTATAGTATAGAAGATGACGATACCATGATAGTTGCAGATTACATTAGATTGAAGCCAAAAGGTTGGACATCCCTGATATAGGAAGAACAAAAAAGTGCCTGAATACTAGAATTGAAGAACATAAAATGGATATAAAAACTGGTAAGTTAACTACCATTTCGGCTAATGAAGCCTATGAAGTTGACCTCTCCATCTATTGGAATAATATGAGTATAGTAAGAATCATCAAGTACAGTGTAGGTGGCAACACTGCAGAAGCCATAGAGATAGAAAAAAGAAGGGATAAAATAAGTTTAATCAATGACAATGACCCAGAAAGCCTTCTGTTGTCCTGGTGAGGTGCACAAAAAATAATATGTAAAACTCTATAATATCATGATAGTTGCGCATTCTTGTTGTAAAATTATATTGTTATATTTTTGTTAATTTATTATATTATTATTATTTTTAAAATGATTTAAATTTAATCACGTTATATATACTTTTTAAAAAATGCATTTAGGAATTGTTAAAAATTTTAAAAAACAAAAACGTGTTCTAAAGTATTTGGAAATAGTTGAGTTCTGTTCTAAAATATTTGTACAAAAAGAGTTTATGTATTGATGAGGACCTCAAAGAAAGGTCAAAAACGTTTTAGTAATAAAATTATTTCCTGTTACAAGAGTTGAATAATTGTTAAGAAAGTATTACTAAAAAGCAAGTATTGTCAAAAGCTAATCATTTTTACTCTGAATGTACTAAATTCTATATAATAAGCAAATTAATATTCATTAAATGTAGATTAAATGAACTTTTATAAAAATGTAAATTTTTCTAGTCTAGAAAAAATAATAATTAATCAAATTTTTGATACTAGAGAGTGGAACTTGCATTATATTATAGAACACAACATCAATGCGAAATGTATAGATAGAACAATGTGAAAATTATGCACAAAACTCAAAAATTAATTTGTAAACTGTTTCATATGATGTATGCTATTGAGTGGCAAGTGCAATTGGCCACCACTAGTATGACATATGGTACTATATCATATTGAACTACTACTATAAATACTATATCATTTTTCAACTGAAATGTTATCTAATAATGCGATGCAACAGATAGATTTGGTTTTTCTATATATTAACTATTAAAAAAATGATAGAGTTATAAATACAACTTTTTTCTTAGAGGAACAGAATCACCATCTTACCAATGTGTCTTAAGATATAATTAAAGATTGCTCTCTATTTTCCACTCTGGCAGAATCCTTTTTCTCTTTTGTCATGTTTTCCTACATTCTTTTCATTTCATTCTTTATTTTCAAAAGAGTTTGCTATTTATATCTTTCATTAAAGATCACAAAAAAGTAATGAGTGTCTTTTTATTGTAAATACTAAATAAGTTACAAAAATATATATCTTTTAATATCTACTACAGGGTGCAGCATGGGAACTTCCTTATTTTAAAAAATCATAAAACAATAAATATTAGAGATATCAATTTAATTATTTTTTCTTTGCATAAAGGTACATTTAACGTTTTATTTCATTAGATTTTAAAAATGATATCTTGAAGGTGGTCTCCGTTCTGGCAAATACATTGGGAGAGTCGAAATTGGAAGTTTCGGTCCACTTTGTCCATCATGTTTATGTCTATGTTGGCAATATTAGCACAAATATTATTCTGCAGCTCACCCAGAGTCTTTGGACAATTGGTATACATCAAGGATTCAAGATAGTCTCATAAGAAAAAGTCACAGGGGGCTAAATCTGGCGAGGATGATGGCCACTGAAGATCGCCCTTCAAAGAGATAAGACATTTGGGGAAGTGCTTGCACAGGAGAGTCATTGACGATCGTACTGTGTGAGCCGTGGCACCATCTTGTTGAAACCACACATCCCTTACTTCCATTTCATTGAGTTTGGGAAGAAAAATTTCTTCGATCATCTTGACATAACGCTCAGAAGTGACCGTAACTGCCTTATTGTTCTCTTCAAAAAACCATGGGCCTATAATGCCAATTCTGGATAATGCACACCAAACAGTCACATGTTCTGTATGCAGGGGCTTCTCATGATGCTCTCGGGGGTTCGTGGCACTCCAATATCGCATATTTTCTTAGTTTATGTATCCTGACAGATGAATATGTGCCTCGTCACTGAAGAACACGATGGCGTCATGATGCAGGTTTTCGATTAAGGCTTCACATGCATTTTTATGTGAAACGAAATCACGTGGATTAAGTTTCTGCACCACTGCCAGTTTATATGGATGAAAATTAAGATCTTCATGAAGAATTCGTCTCATGGTACGATCAGAAATCGAAAGAGCAGCTACATATTTGTGTGCAGATCGCTTAGGGGATTTTAAAACTGCCAGCTTTACTCTCTCAATGTTTTTTAGTGTCCTGGTTGTTCTCGAAGGTCCTGGTTTATTTATTTGCACACTACCAGTATCCATAAATGTGTCCACCCATTGAACAATTGATATTCGATCAGGAACAAGACCTGCAGGCACGATATTAAACTGTTTCCTGAATGCACGCTGGGTTGCGATGACTGAATGGCCGTTGGAAAAGTAAGTCGCCACGGTGAACTCGCACTCTTCTCTTGCCCACTGCATTTTCGTTACTAAACTAACTGTATAAAAAACATTAGCCCTGCACTTTCAAATGCGCTCAACCGCCCTCCTCCAAGTAGTAATGGCCGCTGTGTGGTGCAGGTTTATTTGAAACCTGCACCACACAGCGCCCACCCCTGCCCTAGATGAATGAAGAGTAAGATTTGACATCTATATTTGTTAATGTAATATGCAATTTTTATGATGGCAAGAAATTTCATTTATATCACAAAATTCACCATCAAAAAAACACACTTAAAATATGTATATTTTTGCCTGAAATCTTATTATAGTGATGTAATTTGTATAAAAATTATTTTAGACAAGTCATATGACTTCTATAGAAAGAAAACTGATGGTTTAATTAAGTTCAGGTTTTTCATAAGATTTAGTATCAAAAGTTGTGTATGCCAGTCAATTTTCATGTGTGTCTTATTTTTGAAATTACATTTATAAATAATTGATTTTTATTATGTGATGGTTTTTCAATAAAATTTGTATCTGAATGCTTTGCTTTGCAAGTTTTTTTCTTCAGGAAAATAATACTTTGCAAACAATTAAAGCAAAATAGTGATCAATTTTGAAACAAAATACTTGTAGGACATTTTTGAAATTTTTATAAATTTGAATTTGCAGATTAAAAAAGGATTAAGATTATCTTATTGAAAAATGTTCTGAAGCAAAAAAAGGAGAATATATTTTCATTAAAAATTAACTAAAGATATAAAAGTTGGGGGAATAGAAGTTGGAAAACATAAGCACCTCATTTTACAGAAATACTGTATATCAGAGAAACAAATACAGAATATCAATTATACTGCCAGTTCTTTTACTTTATTCTAGCACTTAGGGAGAATATAAATATCTTTAATTACAGTTATTGCATAATTACAGAAACATTTTTGGTCTATCCGACCCTCTTCAGCTGTATCTACACTAAATACATATATTATGTAGACTTTTTAATCCTACCTAAGTGCTAGAATAAAGTAAAAGAATTCATTTAAAGGTAGAGTAGTTTCTGAACATTAATATACTGCCAGTGTTGCATAATATTCTAATTAGTACTTTGGTAAGAACATTTCACTTAAAAAAATTTATTATATTAAACATGTATGATGCAATAACATTTTTGTTTGAATAAGACCTTCATCAGCTATAAAATATTATATGAACTTAAAATATAACATATAGAGATCTTATAAATAAAAAATTTGATTGGATAGAATGTCAATGAGTTCCATATGATCAGTTCAAATTTCAAAAATTTTTATAATTCAATTGATTATCCTACACATGGATTGAAAATTGGAAAAGATTACTAATAGATGATTTTATTGTATTATTATTTTTTTTAAATCAGTTTGGTGCATTCATATCATAAAAGAGGGAAATTTAAAAGTACATAGACAATCTTTAAAAAAAAATTAATTATATGTTATATCTGGGCTTATATATTTGAATCCTTTCTTTGCAATCTTTTTCAAGTAATTTATGTAATTCTGAAGATAGTAGAGGGATTGAAACAGAAGTATACTGACAGTGTTAGGGTGGATTTACACTGCATCCGACTCGAGGGTTGGACCCGATTTGTAGTCATATTTCTATAGCAACCGATCCAACTGATCCGACTATGCGTTGAAGTCGGACTGATTCAAAAAGTTGAATATTTTGAAATCGAGGCTGAATAGTCGGATAGCAGTCACCAATAAGAAACCTTCATATTAAAAGACGTCGCTGCTACGTAATTATTTAGTTTAATGCTTTTCATTAACTTCAGCAGTAGCAAAATATATTTTCACCGACAAGTTTTTTAAATAAATTTACGTTATATCAATTATTATATATTGAAATGTTCCATCCAGGAAGTTAAGTATTCATATTCTTATACATTCATCTAATTGATATAATGGACATTAATAAACTTCAATGACTTATATGCTTATAATCAAAACTACATTTCTTCAACATCAATAATGCAGATTTTGAAACTATCTCAAATAATGTATCATCATCCAATATTTTTGTCATTTTGTTTTAAAGTTAAATGGTAACTACAGCTATCTTGATTAATTGGGCTTAGGTTACTTAAGAGTTGATTTAATTGGCTACGAGTAGTCGGCTGCTGCTGTATGTGAATGCTACAGCTGACAGTTGGACAAGTTGTTCACGATTACAAGTCAGGTCCGAATCTCGAGTCAGACACAGTGTGAATCCACCTTTAGTCTTCCTATACTCTTCTTTGGTTAACAATATTTCTGAAAAAACTAAAAGTATAGAATATGTTTTTCTGACTTCTAGTTCCCTATTTTTAAATCTTTAGTATTTTTTCTATGAAAGCATATTCTTCATTTTTACTTGAGAGTCTTTCTCAATAAACTATTAAGTAATTTCATGAAAATTTTTTTTTTTTTAGAAAATTAAAGTTATTCTTAGCATAACTTTTAACTTACCTGATGAATGTCAAGCAAATAATCTAAACAAGCCAAATTTATCTCTAGTTAATTATTTTTGAACTAAACTGAAATTTAATAATTATTTTTATTAATTATGCTATAGTGCCACTACCTATTTGAATAATAATTAATTATTTAAATTTGGACTAAAGTAGTGTCATCTATTAATTAATAATTGAACTTTAATTTTTATTAAATTCTCAAAATTAATTGCCTTGGCACAGAGTCAAATTGGAATCTTGAGGTTCCAATTTTGGTTATCTTATATCCTAAGTAATTCAGAACATTTATTGGACTAGGCCAATATCAGGCTCCTGAAAAGGCTAACTATTTAGCCATAAATCCTCTTGTCATTTGGGCAGACAGATTTGACTCAAGTCAGATAATATAAACTATATGTCTACCTTTACCAATAATGATTTCAGATAGTTCTCAACATATTTTGCAATACCGAGATATAGAGTTATGATTGAATTTTATATTATTAATTATGCACAAAATATGCTAGTGTGATTTAATAGTGTTGTATTTTTATTAGAGTTGTTTTACAGGATTTTATTTAAACAAGTGAGGGAAGAACAATGATCGAAAAACCTGCAATGTTGATCTAAAAAGCTGATCATTCTGATTGGCCCTCCAATTTGGTAAGAAGAGCAGAGCTGAAAGGAAACAGATTTTGATCTGTACTTAGGCAGGTTGCTTGGGTAGTCGAAAATATTTTTGCTTAAATAGCACATCTTACTGAATAAGCTTATTGTTTACTTTTATGTAAATTTATTTTATGTATATATTTCATATTTAATTTTATTAAATTTATATTTTGCATAAAATGTTGTGTTTGAGTATAAACTAAATGCAAAAATTAAATTTATTATTGCATTTTTATTTAGGTTAGGGCTGTTAATAAACATTTTGTATTTTATTTATATATCTATAAAATATATATCATGCAAACGTATTAGGGTTTAATAACCAAATAATCCTAGCATTACAAATTAATTTATAAATATATGAAATTGATGATTAAACTTTATCAATATGGCTCCATCTATTGACAAATAACTAAACTAGAAAGTTTAATGCTTCTATGAAAATGAAATTTTTCCAACCCAGATTTGAATCAGAATTTTTATGATAACATCCTGATCTGCTATCAGTTGGACCACAGGACATGAGGTAAATTTCCCCTTCAGAAAATATATCAGACAGACTGACAAGCCTGTCTGAATTATTTGTCTAAATGAAATAGTGAGATCCTAAATAATTCAGAATATTTATCAGACAGGCTTGGTTGATATTCCCCTGGGTAAGTTAAGATATATCCCTGCTCTCTCTTTAAGCCCTTTAACGAAAATAAATATTTGGAAACATTATGGCTAAAGCTCACCTGTACAGAACAACATTTTCAGTTAAATCAAAAAATAAAATTATCATGAAGAATAATAGAAAAAATCAAAAATATTGACATCAAAATTATAGCATTATTCATTCTAATGTTCAAATTCATTAGTTAACTTATTATTTAATACAAATAATGTAAAACAGCAATAAAAAATATATCAAAATAATAGTAGCTGGACTCTTATTAGGTATTTATAAAACTGTAAAAAGATCATTGTGAGAAATACACAGTTTGCAATTTAAGCCTATGTTTAAGGAAATAGACTTAATCCAACTTTAAGATTACACTTTTTCATAATCCAATATCATTTCTATTACAAAACCTAAGAAATTAAATGTCCATATTTTAAAATAAATTAATGTATAGAGTTAATCTCATTTCAAGATCAACTTTAATTACTTGACAAGCCTGTTGAATTTTATAAAAATTAATCAAATACCTCAAAAGTTATTATGAAGAAATTTCAAATTTGAATGTCTATAACTTTTAAATGATTGAAACTGAAAATTAATTGATGCATTATTATGACCAGCTTCTTTGGTTTGATCCTCCAAATTTTGTAAAAACACATTAAGAGTATTTGACTTTTGAATGTTGTTTTCATATGAAATGATTATAGCTGTATGATTAAAAAATCTTCACTGAAGTCATCTTTAATGGCAGAATGTATTGAAAAAATTTCATGAAAATCTTAATTTAAAAGTTATTGGTGGGGTCAGATATCAGACTCAAAATAGCTTAATTATCTTGTAAGCTTCACTTCCATTCAGAAAATAAGCTAAATATTTTACTAATATTTTTTATATTCTAATTTAAAACGATTGAATTTATTTATTTATTAAAAATCATAAGATATGATATTTATAGAGCGCTAATAAAGCTCCCCATGGTCGTATTTTGGCATAATAAATTTGCACCTAACCACGTAAATGATCATATAGGACAAAAATGGTGTTAAGCTTTCGGGTTAATTGATTAAAAAAAATAATAAAAATTGGAGAATAATTATATTTTTTTATTTTTCAAATTTGGATCAAAATCACATTAAACTAATATTGCATTACGATTTTAATTAAATTGAACTTAAGAATAGATTTTTAAGCTTAAGTTAAGAATCAAATAATTTTCAGTAATTAATTCGCATGACATATCACCAATACGTGAAGCAGGAAAGACTAATTTATTCTCTTATTAGTGTTAAAAAACTAGCCAATACATTTATCCTAAACAAGATCCTAACGTAATCATATTTTAAGAAATTTTATTCTTTTCGGAGTTTTTCAAATGTTAAAAAAAAATGTTATACGGTAAAGATATGTAAAACTTGAGAAAAGTACGAAAATTTTTTTATTTCGACACGAAAAAGTTGACACAATAGCGCTGATATAATACGTGACCCGATCGTTCAAGTTGGGAAGAACACGTGACTATTCGTCATGTTTCCCGCCAATTTCAACGTGCTTTAGTCTTGCTATAACTTAAATAACTACATACGGTAAAAATCACGAGAACGTGCATGAATAATAAAACTCTATTAACATTCTCAATTATTCAACGGGACAGACGTAAAGCAATTACATCGGGAATTATGACAGCAAGACTATTACCAAATTTAAGCAATTTGACCTCATTTCCGGTAATTTAGATGACTTTCAACAATATTTTGTTCATCTGACCAAATGAGTACAGTACATCCATTTCTGTCATATACTGTATAAGTTTCATGCATCATTGCGTTATAATTCTCCTTCAACTATACAAAAAACGTTATAAAAAAATTAATATTCTAAAAATTCAACTGCATAACTTCTTAGAACGTATACGGGAACATCTGGCAAATATATTGCCTTGGAAACCAAAATATGCATCTTGAAATCGGTCATTTCGTTTGACCTACTCTCTTTTCACTTTCAAATAGGTCAGAATGAGAATAAAGATACGTATACTTTATAGTACAGTATTTTTATCAGAATATCAAATACAGCATTCTTAAAATATTATTATAAAAATACAAAGATTAAATTCATGAATCATTATGTTTTTTTCTATAACTCCCATGTTTAAACTAAAATCAATTTAACATATTAATTATATAATATTTTAATATAAATCATTTAAAAATTAAAAATAAATTTAAGTATAAATTATACAATATAAAAAAATAATGTTTCATTACAGTATTTTTTCATATTGATAAAACTTATTTGATTAATGTATATTTAAAAAACTACAAACAAAAACTGTTATATCATTTATGGATCTATTTATATGATTCAAAATTTAGCAATCTGTACATTTTATATTAATTGAATAAAGTGCAATATATAACTAAAATTTCCACATAGTATGAAGTAAAATTCAATTAGTTCATTTTTGTTTTTATATCTATAACTTAATCTATTAGATTTTGACAGATTAGAAAAAAATCATATGCCATATAATCATATTATCTAATCAGAAATGAAAAATTTTTTTTATAAATGTTAATTATTATTAGGCTATATTTAAACATCATTTTTTAAATAATAAATATTTTTATATAGTATTCATCTTATTTTAAAATCCTTATCAAAAATTACTGTAAACAATATTTTTAGTTTAGTTTGATGAATAAATTCAATATTTAATACGTGAAATTTAAAATAATATGCATGATAAAAACTTATATTTTTATAAAATTTTAGTCAGTAATTTAATAATCAAGTAAATTTTGATATTATAAAAGTATATTTTAAATCTTGAATAATCAAAATTAGACATTATTTCAAATAGATAGAATGCTGGCCTATGATAGAATTTATTTTTAGTAAAAATGAAAAAAATACTGTATATTTACATTTTTGAAATTTTGAATTTACTATATTCACAACATATATAACTGGATCATGAATTATGAACAAAATGGGTAAGAAAAAACTATTTGAAAAATAAATTCTCCCTAAATTTCATCAAAAAAAAAAAACTATTGTTGAAAAATTAATATTGGATTTATAAGATTCTAAATTCTAATTTTGAGTATGAAATACATTTTATTCAAAATTATTTTTTTATTTACAAAAACTATTGGTATAATTTTTTTGTTAAAAAACATTTCTTTTTGAATAACAAATTTTTACACTTATAATAGGTGTCCAAGTTAATGAGCTCCTGTTGATGTGACTAATGGACAATCAAAAAGAAATGTTTTGAACTGTTTTTACAGTTCAAAACATTTCTTTTTATTCTGAGTCAAATTTACAAAAAATTCAAAAAATTTAAAAATTTTATTTTCTTTTAATTTTAGGATATTTATATTATCATAGAGAAGTGCAATAAACTAAACACTACTATTATCAAAAAGTATAAAAAGTTTCTCAAATGCAGCCACTAGATTTTGATGCAGCAACAAAATATATTAATATGTAACAGAGAATCAATATTTAAATATTTAATTTAATTTCTTATTCATTGCATTTATAAAAGTAGTATAATTATACTTTTAATAACTGAAATCAGTAAATCTAACTTGAAATTAAAAAATATTTAAAAAAAAAAAAAGTTTGAATATTGTAAATTGCTGTTTTTTACTTACTAAAAAATAAAAACTTTTTGCTACGTAAGAGCAAAGTAAGTCAATTTAGCCATTGACAACTTTTGGTGGCCACATTAATGTATACAATTTAAAAAAAATTTTTTTTTTAATCCCTGGTCTTAACTATTGTTTCAGTACTTTAATAGAAAATTACAGTACTGCACTGTGCACTAAACTATAATGATTTTTAAAATATTTAATCATGCTAATACACAAGACATTTTGTGTCAGAGATACATTCTTTAAAAATGCAAAAAAAATTTTGTGTCAGAGATACATTTGTCAGACAGTCAATTTTGTGTCAGATATTTTGTGTCAGAGATACATTCTTTAAATGCAAATTGAAATAATAATAATATCCATAAGAAACCATTGAAATATGGAAGATAAGGAACCTGCACTACTATTTTCGATAAATAGAAAATTGTAAGAGATGTCCACAGTACATATAGTACACCTACTTCATATTGGAACAGAAACTGAATTATGAAGTATGCTGCTACTAAAGGAAGAAGATTTTTCTTCATGGTATGAAGAATAAAAGGTGTAATAAGCACATATCTTATCTATTAGTTGCTACATTGATGATGTAAAGCTGAGTGAAGTAACTTAGCACTCAAGATTTGATAAATTAAGTAAAAACAATATGTTAGGATAAAAATATTTTAATTTTAAAATAAATGTTTATTTGCAATTTATTACACCATATTGTATTGTATTTGGTTTTTACTATTGGTAATAAAAAACAGGAATACAACTTTATCAATTTCTTAAAGGTAGCAAATATATGGATTTCATTTGTATTTACATACTGCAGCATCAGAAGTACATAAGTGCAAACATATTTGGAGCAGTAATCAAACCATGCAATGCAAGCCATTGTGTTACCAAAGGAAAAATGATTCTCTGAATGACACAAATACTGAATTTTATTACTCAAAGTGAAATGTTGTCTTAATTATTTTAGAATGCAACTTCGAAAAAAAAAATGCAAACTGTAACAATTGAAAGTGCAGTTTGGGTGTAATATTATAAGGCAGGACTTCTCAAAGTGGTGGTCTGCAAGTTATCAGTTACTAATTCATACAGAATTGCTTTAGGAGAGAAGGAAATATAATTTCAGAAGTATAACATTAATGTATAAATAAACTTCCATTTGTATTAATGGTATAACAATAAATCAGCCTTATTCGATTTGTGTGGTAGTTCCCGGGAATACAAAAAGTGTGAAAATTTTACAATTTCCTGGGAACCCGGGAAAGAAACCCTAATCATAATATCACAATACAATGTCACATACCATATCTAATGGTTCACAGGCCGCCTCCAGAGTGCACTTTCTACTATCCAAAGCAGTTGTGCCAAAATAAACTATTTTATGTATAACACTGTTTAATAAGTACAAAATTATTTATTAAACAGTTCAAAAGATCAATTTTATGATGGATGGCTGCAGTAGGAGCATGCTGTGCCTGGTGTACCTAGGTTTAGTTCCCGGGTCTCGTACTTACAAAGTTTTTCAGAACAGATCTGGATCTCCTTGTTGAACCACATCCTTCACCTGACGGTTAATCTCACCAGGGGTATAAGAACCCCTAGTGGGCATTGGAATAACTTATTACTTAATACCAACTTGATGGAAAGCTGTGTTCACCATTCAGAAAAAATATAGGTTAGTTATGTTACTGAATGTCATGGATGATTTTAATTAAACCAAAGTGATGCACTTTTTTAAGTGGGGACCAGACCACAGATTTGTCACGGGCCCGAAAATTCCTCTTGGCAGCCCTGGACAAGTCAAACAGTCACATTCTTGAAATGGTTAAGGATTACAGATTCAGCTTCTTCAAACCCTTTACTGTTGTTTTTTCCAGCTTGGAGGGCTGGGGAATTGAATTTGGGCACAATATCAAGTGTGGATTGGTCTGATATACAGTTGGTTCCAAAATCATTACTGGCATAGGAGCAGGGTAGGGGTTTATATGCGAGGAAGTGAAAATGTCATATCTTTATTCCCTCATATGATTTGCCACTGTCTTTCCACAGAAATTTATGCTATTTATGCATATGTTAAATTCAGTCTTGATAGAAGTTATGTTAATAAACATATTTATATCTAATCAGATAGTCAAACTGCATTAAAAGCATTTGAGAGTTCCTGTTTTACTTCAAAGCTTGTATGGGAATGTCATCTCATTGTGGAACTGGTTATTAGGAATAAGATTCAACTTAGTTGGGTACCAGGGCACAAGGGAATTGAGGGCAATGAGGTTGGAGATGATTTGACCAAGGAAGAGTCTTCTCGTCACTTTATTGGACCTGAGTCTGTCCTGGGCATCAGATCTGATGCATTTGGGCATGCAGGGACTAACTGGCAACTCAGCACCTCTCCCATTGAATATATTTCTTCTTTACAGAGAAATAAAGAGTTGCTTGCACTGCATACAAATCAAGCTAGGATTGTTACAGGGTAGAAGGCATCTTCATTTAATTGCGATTGCTGATAGTCCCAATTGCAGATGATGTCAGAGAGATGAAACTCTTCACATTTGGTATGAATGTGTGGCCCTTTTAGGGCTAAAGTATGATATTCTAGGATTGCATTTTTCTGCACCAGATCTTTTTACAATCCGATTAAAGATGATACTGTCTTTCATTAGTAAAACTAGACTTATGGGATGATCTTGTTAGAGGTGCACAATAGATCATTGGCTGGTTGCAGTGCTAGGGCTGTTTTTAAGTCCCCCTTTCCTACAATCATCATCAAGTTAACCACATTAATAGTGTTAATAATGCTCATATAAAACACTATTGTAACTGTTATTCAATACAACTTTATAAAATGTAATACTGCATTTCATACTAAATTACAAAGATAATTTTCTTAAATATTTTTCATATCAAAAATTTTTCTCACAAAATTAAGTTTACATACAGTGCCGTAACTAGGGTACGTAGCACCTATGGCAAGGGTCAAACTTGCGCCCCCCATTTTTTCATTTAAAGATAACAATGCTGAAACTGAATTATCTCCACCAAAATGAGTTGATAAATAAAAATTTATTTAAACAGTGTTCATTCGTATTTAATGACTAATAAGCAAAAATATGAAAATATAAGTACTCAATGAGTCATTGTAAATTTTTACTTTATCAATAAAAATAGCACCCCTTCTTGATCTGGCACTTTTGTTTGGAATACAACGTGGCCGCTTTTACCCATGAATTACCTCTTCTAAGAAATAAAATGAAAGAAAAACATAACGCTATGTTGGCAAATGTGTATCGAAAAAATCATCTGCCTGCAAATAAGAGAAATCAATTTAAAAATTTGCACCCCTAACCAAGCTGCGCCCGTGGCGAATGCCGCTTTCGCCACGCCCTAGTTATGGCCCTGTTTACGTAAGTTGAATAACTTGTTTCATTGTTTATTTTATAGTAAGAATTGAAAGGAAAACAAATAATGAACCAAATTAAAATTCAAACTGACATTTTTAGTGTGTTATAGGCAAGATATTTCTTGACATCAAAATGGATATTGCATTGAATTTTTGATATTATAGATAAGTTATCATTAAACTGAGGATTATTTTAAAAGAAATTTTTTATTATATTCATAATGACAATGGATAAAAAGACTATTTGAAAATTAAAAATTCTAAATGCCATTTGATAAACTTCTAAATTGTGGTGGTATAAAATGATTGAAATGTTGTACAGAAAATTATTTATCAATTTATAAATAAAAGCTGATTATTTTTGAAATAATAAGTTTATTAGTTATAGAGATTATCTTCAAATTTTCAATCTAAAAATAAAATGCCTATATATTATATATATTTTTTAAATAATTATTTACTCACCATCGAACAGTTGATAATCGTGGCAATATATTAGCAATAATGAATAAGAGAAAGCTGACAATTATGCGTACAATAACCAAACATATACCAAATGGAAAATAGAAGACGAGACTAAATTCATCCCATCCAGTTTCAAATCTAAAAAAATTTAAATATGAATTAAATTGATTACTATTATATATATAAATTTTATTTTAAAAGAAAAATATATAATCAGGAATTCTATAACATAGATAATATGACAAGCTGAAACAAAATTGACATTTTTATCATATGTGATAAGCATATATACTTTAAATACTTAAACCCTAAATATCAATTCATTATATATTAGATTGTCTAATATTTTTTTTACTATCTGATAAGAAAAACAATAATAATCAAAACAATACAGTTAAAATGTCATAACTATTCAACAGTAAAATAACAGCAATCTATTAAAATGTATTTCATAATAAAATCAAATTACAAAGATCACAAATCAGTTTTACAACAAGAGGTGGCAAATAAGGCCATCAACTGTGCCATAGATGTTTTGTTAGAATTATTTATTTCACAATATTAGATAACTAGTTTGACATCATAAATTCATGGATTCTATTATAGATCTGGTAAACTCATGACTGCTGTCAAAATTACAAGAATTTCTTAATTTAATAAAAATACAGAGTAAATTACTATAGTAAATAAAAGGAGCAAGCATCATTTTGTAATCCCTATTTTGGCATGTTTCATGGGATAATTTTCTGTAGCTCAGAAAATGTTTACAAATTTAAAAAATTCACTTAAGGGACCAGAGCTCAAGCTTATTTTTGAAAATTAAGCTTCTCAAGCTTCCATCTGTTTACTTGTAAGAAAAATTGAGCTTTTCATATAAATCTGATTCAAACCAACAACTCAAATTCTATTATTATATTTTTGGATATATTATTTTTGATAAAATAAAACATTATTTTAATTTATAAATTTAATCATTAATTTTTATAGCATTAAATTTATTATTTGGATTAATTATCCAAATGTATTTTGCAAAAATAAATGTACTGCTACAGAATCCATAGTATTTGGCAATTTTCATTATAAAAATAATTAGTAGAATCCTTGGTAGAACCATATTAAGAAGCAAAAATCAAATAAATATTCTTTATATGTTTGTTGTTTTGTGGAGAAATAACATATCTTATTTCTTCGCAAGGTTTATAAATTTTTATTTCTCCGTTATTATGTAAGTATTCAGAATCATCTTTGTTACCATCACTTCCTTCGGAGATCAACAATATTGAAAGTATTTTTATATGAAAGAACATTTTTAATTATTTAAATCTGATTCAAGCATATTGATATTCAATTCCATATAATTACGGAATAGATATAATTGTCATTTTTTCAATTAAATTAAAACTAATATAATCAATTCAATTATAATATATTTAGTACCTATCACGATCAAATAATTCTTCTAATCTAAGATCTACAACCGACATTTCTTGTTTTCAGAAAATGCAGATTTTCCTCTCCATCTTTTATGTTTGTAAAGGATTATCGCCGTCTGGTAATGTCATCATTTTATCGAAACTTTTTGATTTTATATTGCAAATAGATATAATTATTTTAATATTTCTATTGATAAAATATTTAAAAGAAAAAATAAAATTTTATAAAAATATAATGCCCTAACAAATTTTCTATTAATAATAATAATACTGTACAGTAATGGTTTGTTGTATAGAAAAATGTCAATATTAGTTTGAATTGTATTTTAAATATTATTTTTTCTATATGAATCTATTGCAGCTGTCTCAAACTTATTCTCTTTAAAGATCCACTTTAGACATCTTTGATTGGTTGGGGGCCGCATTTTATATTAATGCCTTATGGGAGGGGGGAAAAAAAGATTTTTTACAAGAGTCCGAAGAATTTATTATGTTAACTATTTACAGTTTAATTTTCTTAAGATAATCAGTATATAAAAGATATTCAAAAAATAAAATACAATTGTTTTTCTTGAATTATTTAAAAACATTTTAAAATGTTTTTACAAATTACATTGGAAACAATTCAGTAAAGCAATTTTTTCAATACAGAATTTCCACTTCAAATTTATGAAAACTATTATAATGTATTTAAATGTACAAAATTATAAAACTAATTTTGTACATTAATTGAGGCATATCATTTTTTTAAAAATTTTAATAAAAATAGTATAATAAAGTCGCAAAAATAATAAAGAATTTATTTTTATTTTCCTGTAAGACATTAATTTTAAATATTGCTCCCCAACCGTCGGCCGGATTGGCCGCGTGGAAACGCTTCGGTTTTCCACTCTGGAGGGCCGGGGTTCGAGCCTCAGGTCCTATCCCTTATATTTAACATGGGGTCCGGGCCCGACCCTCGAACCCTGTCCTCCATAATCCGGCTGATTCCTCCGCAGGGGTAGGCAGCCTGTGAAAGGGTTTGTTTCGCCCCGTTACTTACTTGTTAGTATTTTCCCTGAATGGAAAGTGGTATTATCTGTTAACAAAAAAATATTGCTCCCCAACCAACCAAAGTTGTCCAAATTCGTCCTTTGAAGAAAAGAATTTGAGGCTGTTGGAGACAGTTGTTGTAGATGATTTCAATGAAATAAAAAGATTTACTTCTCATCTCTTGAAATTAGATCAAGATCAGATTTTTCTTAAAAGTAAATAAAAATAAATTATTTTAAATTTATTTTTGGTACAGAGATACTATTCCTGCATGCATGATACATATTGTCTGTAAGTATATATAATTTATGAATGTACAGTATTTACAAATGTAACTTTGAAAAGACCTTATTGTTGAATAAAGGTTTATTTTTTTGTCAACAGATAATGCCACTTCACAATATGTTGATTACTATAAGTGAGTGGTGGTTCGAATACAGGATTTGATACACTGTCATCCCTGTGAAGGAGCCAGACTGTAGAGGACAGAAATCAACGGTTTGGGCTTTCCGAGGGAGCCTGACCACGACATAAATTTTCATACGGAATGGGACCAAAAATCGAATCTTTGTCCTCTTGTAAAAATTCAAAGATTTCTATGTGACTGGTCCGGCCAATGCATTTATGATGGTTTGATTGCTTAAAACAAAATAAAACGAGAGAGAAAAATGCTAATAGATAAAAGCAATCATTACATCACGTGCGAATATCGTATTCTGTTGCGAGATATTTACCTGACGCTATATTATATTAAAAATTATTATAAAATCCAAATTATGAGGCATTAATGGCGGAAAATTGAGTATCCATAGTACCAACGATAAGAAATAAAAGATTTAAAAATAAATATAGTAATATCTTTTATAATGAATTTGACATCAAATTAGACGGACAGTAAGAATTTTTGTAAAATGCATAATTACACATACTAACGTCAAAACTGAAACCTAATTCTTCTTCACTGCTTGATATGGAGAGATTATCTAGTGCTTTTTCCTCCGATGACGATTATCATATAAAGTAAGCTAGATGAAGCGGTTGGTGGTCCGAATGTATGGAATGTATGAACTGAAACCTAATAACATTAATGATTGGTTATAAATTTTTAAAAATTTTAGGGTAGGTTTGTCCAACTTATATTCGAATCTTTATTTATTTGTTTTTTTTTTTTTGCATATTTTACGCCCCCTTTCTAATCAGGGAAATTGCTAAGGGGCGAGGGCGGGGCCAGTTCCAACCACGGGCTGCGCCCACACCCGTGAGGGGCTGGATAGGGAAGGACGGGGCTCACCGGGCCAGGCCCAGTACCCCGAAAAAATCCGGGAGCAGACCCAGGATGCGAACCCGAGTCCTCCTGCATGGCACGCCAACAGCGTTACCACTCGGCCATCCAGCCGCCGTTTTATTTATTTGTTATTATATACAAGTTAGATCAAGGATAGGCAAACTTTTGGAAGAAGGGCCAAATCGTATCCATGAAATGGAGCCTAGCACAGATTACTAATACAGATGGGACACTTCCAAAACTTTCAATGGTAACTTTTCAAAATGACGTAGCCATATAAAGAACCAATCATATTACTTCTTCGTTCTAATCCGCGACTTTGCAAATCTTTATAAACTATTGAATAATGATATACTCATAATAGCAAATATTAAAGATAAAATGTCCAACATAACTAAAAACCTTAGAAAAAAACATATATGCAAAATAAAATAGATCTAATTGAGAAAAAATGAAAAAACAAATTTTTCTCTTGATGATGTCATTACTAACATAGAAGAAATCAAAATTCCATCATATGCTATGGAATTGAAGCAAAGAGGATCCTCATGTGCAGTCTTATTTGGTAATCATGTTATAAGAGATATTCCTAGATTAGAAGACCTAATGGGGAATTTAGAACCAGAACTAAAGGAGAAAGTTAAAGATAAAAGCAATATCATTTTTATACATTAAATTTGTAATTATTTTAAATTCTATCAAACAACAATGTACTGAGTTTCATTTTAGAATTCACAATGTATTTTTAAGGCACTGAAGTTGGATCTATCTAAAAGCACTTCACCTATTAAAGTGTTTATTTTATAGAATACTGTGGTTTTGTGCTTTGATGATAGACTATTGATTATATTGAGAATATAAGCAGGTATAATTTTAGTAGTCTTTTAATGCTATTTAGTTTGCTGTTTGTTAAAAATGTGATATTAGTGGCACTATGATCACAATTCATATTCATGAATTAAGATCACAGTGCCAATAATATCATGGCATCAAATAAATAAATGCTCAGTCTAGAAATTTTTAGAGGATTCTCTTAAAACTAAAGAATCCTATCAAAGAACAAATTTTAATGAAAATTTCTGTACAGATTATACTGAGGTAAAATAGTTTGAGTTAAAACATTCATGTTTAATTAAAAAGTTTTAATTTAGATAATATTTCTCTGAAACTAATATTTATTAATAAGAGGTTTTATAAGTAATAAGTTGAGATATTGAATAATATTAGTATATTATTTATTTAATAATTATTTTTAATAACTTACCTAACTTTTTCCAATTAACTCTTTCTTGTCTTTTACGAAAAGTAAAACCATTTGTTGAAACATCATAATTTAAAACAGAAGTAGTAGTAGGAATTTCCATTCTATTCTAAAATAAATAATTTGAGATATATTTATTATTCTTATGTATATAGTGGTAAAATTTTGGATATAAACAAGCAACATTATCACTAATAATTAAATTTATATTCAAAATCCAGAAAAGATAAAAGATATAGAATCAAAGTAAATATTAATCAAAATAAGTTCTAAGCTACTTAATAATTGTTATTTTATAATTAATAAAATAATATATTTCAATATATTGGGGGTACCGGAAAGTGATGTCGTTCTTTTTATATTAATTTCAACGAATAAATCGTAAAACCAACCGATTTGACAATAAAATTTTGCATACTAGACGACAAAAGACTGTTGATAATGAGGATAATTACATTATTGTTTTATAAAACTTGTTGACATTTTATTTTTTTGATTTTGATGTAGGAAGGCGACATTACTTACCGGTACCCCTAATATTTTTAATTAAAATGATAAATTGATCAAAGTATTCTGAATAGTGAAAATATATTTTAAAACTATCAATTTCCTATAAAATGATCATATATTAGACATATATTTTATATTCTAAATAGAACCTAACATTGCCAAATTAACTATAAAAATAATAAAATTACCAAATGCACTCTTAAGCAGTCCAAGTAGATCCTTTTATTAAGCTCTATTTATCCTCAGAGGAACATTTTCGGCCATTCTTTGGCCATCTTCAACTCTAACAGATACAAGTTTTGGAACACAAGATCGTTCTACGAACGCACATTCATTTCTCCATTAACGTTCTATTGATGTCACTAATTAAACTCAAATAAAGTTCTTTCTATTCGCTTCTCATATACTTTCTCTTTAGTAGGGAGTTTTGTTATTTAAGTTAACATAAAGAACAAATAACTGCTAATATAATAATTTAAAACAGAACTATAAAAGTTAAAAAACAATGTAAACAAATAAATAAATAAATTATGACACAAGAACAAAAAACTTTTAAATGTTTGTAACTGCTTGCATGGATCATCTTTACTTACTAACGTCTTAATGCGTACTTCCACGTGTTTGGCACCGCTTCTATATCATTAATAATTTCCTCAGTTTGCTTTTTCTTATATATACTTCTTTTTCC